>CM019176.2:46323318-46418494 GCA_009739505.2 Apolygus lucorum | reverse complement strand
ACACAAGTTCTTTTTTAAGGGGGTTCATGAGTCGGTTCTAATTTAACACTTTTTCATGTACCTGTTTCTCTGGATATATTCATGATATCTTCATACTTTTTTTTAAATTCTTTATCTACTCTTCACACAACCACTGAGCGAGTTTCAACTCTGTTGTGTAAATATTATTTTACCTAGAGATACTATAGCAAAACAGTTTTTCATATTTTTCATGCTTATGATTTTTTAATTCTAGCCATGTTTCTGTTGGGAGTTTTCCGTCCAAACTTGTTCAATGACTGTAAAACCGCGATTTGTGGAAGATTACCGTTTTTTGAGGTATTTGGTCGGTAGTACGTAATTATTTCATATTGAAGGAATTGAAAATGAGGTCTGATTATTCCTTATCTATGATTCTTATCGGTCAGTGTTTGCACCGGTTAGGTAAGGTTATTTCATATCACGTAGTACTGATAAGAACAATGGTTACACACTATTGGTTCACTTGATTTCTTCATTAATCTATTTGGTGGCATGGTAACTTGTGCTGGAACCATAGAGTAGGACATAGTATATCAATCAGAACTTATGAACAGCGAAAGAACGATAGGTAGTTACAGAAATGTAGAAACTATGAACCTGGAGCGGGAAACAGGTATCCCCTGGAAACAGTGTTTGGCTCCTCAATCTTTGAAAATTCATATCTCTGCTTTCCACTGCTCAAATTTAATATTTTTATATACCAAAATGTCTGGAAAAACCTGCAGACTTTTATAAAAATAACAACGAAAACGTCGAAAAATTTTCGATTTTGACTCATGAACCCCCTTAAGCCTAAAGATCATAGCGGAATCTCTGTCAACAGTTAGTTATTCAAATCAAATCGAAAATGGACGTGAACCTTACCATTGCACGCCTTCATTATGTGTAGGAGCATGGCGTCGAAGTCGCTAAAAACAGCGAACCATCATCAAGTAAATGTAGTACGCAACTCTTGAAGGAAACCACTGACGGATTAGTGGAAGCTTCCTGCGGTCACCCCGTCGAAGGCGCTGGCCTATGCAGGTACGTCATCACCAACGAAGACAATTTTCTTTATAATGAGTAGGTATTATGTTGAACCCCAAATCTATTTATCTATTGCTGAACCTATAGATAATAATAGTTTTTAGTTGACAATTTGGTAAAGTTTCCTCATGATGAAGAAGAGCCAAGCAGCGCCACCTAACTTCATAGATTTGCCTATTGTGGTGGAGCTAATGGTACTGAAAATTTTCGTAGAGTTACATCGTTATTCCAATAATCGCTTACCGAGGTTACATTTAGAAAGTCCTAATACACTTTTCAATGCTGCAGTGAGAATATTCGGAAGAGCGTGTTTTCTGGGAAACAGGTTGTTCACAACCTAATGATTCGATCTCCCTCGAAGCTGATTCATTTCCATGTCGTTGGAGGCCCACGATGAATTGTTTGGGTTCCAGATGGGTTAAAAGAATTTTTACCATAATTACATGAGATTTTTACCTAACTTCCAGTTAGGTAGCGAATTCTCCTTAAAAAAATTATTGTAGTAGGTAACATTAAAAAAAAAAAAAAAAAAATAGGGATCCAACTGTTTGTCCTACAGAGGGTCCTCTGGGACGTCATCCTAAAAATTCAATACTATGTATTTCAAACTGGTAAAAACGCTGCAAATTATTACACAATGGTTTATTATATTTTATTTTTCTATATAGATCACTCGTCTGCAAAGCCACCAACCATCCAACATGAAGAAAAACATCGATCGCATTTCGGCCAGCTTTAATTTGAACGGAGATTAGGCCTCTTTTGCGATTCACACTCGTGTTTCTGGTTTACCGTACGTCCAAACTTTAAATTCTCGTAGTGACCGAACGGTTTGTCCTACAGAGCTCCGGGTGGTCTCTAAAAATTCTATAGGATCTTAAATTGAAGGGAAAACAATACCTTTATATCAAAATTTTTTGAGTTAGGGCGTTTTCAAAATTTAAAAATTGATTTTGGAACCCTTAGAAGTGACCTACCTCAACCAAAATCTTCGGGGCACAACTAGACCCCAAATGGAGCCTACGTACCAAATTTCATCAAAATCGGTCAATGCTAAGTGGCAAAAGTGCCGCGTACGGCGTACGGCCAAATTTTTATTCGATTTTTGGATTCTACGTACCTTGAAACGTAAACAATCAGATTTTGAGGGGGTGTTAAAAAAAAATTTTTCTTGGTCGATTCCAAAGGTTCATTATTGAAAATAATAAACCAAAAACAAAACAATTTTCGAGCTAGGGCACTCTTGAAAATTTCAACCCTTCATTTTCACCCCTTAGAAGTGACCTACATCAACCAAAAGCTTCGCGGCACAAATAGACCCCAAATGGAGCCCATATACCAAATTTCAACCAAATCAATCGATGGTTGCTAAGAAAATTGCCGCGTACGGAGGTCGGCGTACGGAGGACGGACGGAAAAATTTTTATTCGATTTTCGGATTCTACGTACCTTAAAACGTAAACCAATAAATTTCGAGAAGGGGTTAGACAATTTTTTTTTCTTGATCGATTCCAATGGCTCATTACTGAAAATAATAAACCAAAATTTGAATTGAACGTGATCGTTGACGTTGATATTTACAATTGCAGTATTCGTAATATCTTACTTATCCATCTACACCAAGGCATTATGCTTCAAAAACCATTACTTCATTGGAGTAACTGCAGTTTGTGACCTGAAGATTCCGCTGGGGTTCATGTTCCTCTGATAAACATCAGCAAATTATGTTGAAAAAATCTTGCCAACTTCCTCTACCTACTCCCGATTTACCTTATTGCGCAATTTGAGAGCCGTGCTGACATTTCGGCAGGAGACACTACGTAGAGCACCTATCGCGCTTGATAAGAACTCAGGGTTTGGAAACTATTCCGATCCTCGACACTGGCGACCTGGAGACGGTCGTGCGACGAACGGGGAAAAAGCTGCCTCCCAATCCCTACGGCAGCCCGCAAGATGATTACAGACAGGCACTTATGCAGGTAGCAAAACCGAACGGCAATTGAAGAGATCAGGTTGCTCTTTATGGCGGTTTAGAGTGAGAGAGATTTCCTAACTAAAAACGGTAAAGTCCACTCAAGTTCGCAATGGCTCAAGATCTCGAGACCCAGCATATTTCTGTATTTCTGTTGGGTACGTATAGGTACGTTCAATGGCAGACACAATAGTGCCAAAAAAGGAAGGTACGTTAGGACAAGATCTCCCTCTAATCGTACGGGAAATTTTAAGAGAAATAGATACCTAATCCCGAGCCTCATTCAAGAGTTTTTGAAAGAAAAAACAAAACCCACACCGAAAAGGACGTTTTGTAATATTTGTACAATTTACCAAATCTGACTACAGTAACCTTAGCCGGCCTTAATGGAGCCCTTTTGTACTAAATTAATTTTGTGTAGAAGTTGAGTAAGTTGTAAAGGAAGGTTGTGGGAAATTGAATTCAAAACTACATGAAACGACTTTCAGGTCTGTCGTTCAGTTTGCGGTCAATCCTAGTCTCGAGCATAACCACTTGAAATCATTGTACGATTTTATTGCAATTTTCTGGAATAATTCAGAATTATCTCGAGACGGGTTTTTAATAATTTCATCAACATCAAAAAACGATAGAGGGTGCGGTTTTTTTTCAAATTTGGAGGGTATTATGGATTTGGACTTAGAAGAATGCGCAATGATTTCTTCAAGATCTAGCCAGTCGGGGTACATTGAAAAGTCGAGTGATTAGTCAACAACATGATCGCAAAAATGTTTTACAACTGTGTGTTGATGTATCAACTCATGAAACCATCAACGTTATCGAGGAAATCCAGTTTCACATAGGGAAATTTATCAGTGGTACTAATGCTGATCAATGAAGCATTTTTACACCAAATAATTTTATGCGTGCATGAAAGAATAACTGCTCATCCAACTTGATAGACTTTTTTTGTCCAAAACACGTTATCTGGGTAGTATCCTGGAGTATGTTCGGAATCAAAGTGAAATTTCCTTTCCTGAAATAGGAGGAATCAGACTTCCGACCGAATTCTGGACCATGTGTGCCCAGTCATAGTGTCACATCTTTTACCTCAGAATCAATTTCTGTCATCCTGTATTAAATAGAACGAAATTCGAATTGGATGGTCATTGGAAGCTACCAAAGAGCGAATTCAGGAAGCTAAACTGGAAGAAGAGTTTTTGATGAGAGGAGTGTCAGCCATTGAACTTGTACCCTAATAGGTGCCTTGGTATATTTTAGAAGGTTGTTGTTTAACCTTTTTGTATATTGTGTAGGACCCATTATATTGAGCATTTGGTGGACTTAGTGAAGACTAACAAAATTGACCCTGTGGGAGTGATGGACGCCACTGACGCTGTACAGGAGCTGCGTAGGCATGGCAAGGACCTCCCAATGCGCGCTGACTTCCCGTCTGATAAAGATTACCTCAATTTCTGCATTAAGGTTAGACAAATAGTTGAAGTTCCATCAGTTGTCTCGTAATAAACTCGTAACCAAACTTTGTAAATAACTTTAAAAGACGATTGGCTTTATGAAACGGTGTTTTCCCACGTAATAAGGATCATTAAGGCTTCGTGATTCAGTGGCGACTCATGCGGATTATTGGTGAATAGGCGAAAAGCTAGGAAGATCCACGTTGTGATCTGGCCGAAGAACTAAACTAACAAGCCCAGGTGGGGGATAAAATTAAACTTAGTTCTGAGAACATTCTAGCGGAGACTTGGAAGTGGAAACTGGATAAGTAGATCCAGGAATCCCATCACTTGCAAAGTGTTTAACAAAAATGTACAAAATGTACTCGAACTCTTTTTTGTCCACCAAAATGGGTAAAAAGATGGGCTATCAGAAAGTTATTTTTAATTGAACAGTTTCTCGCAGGTTGTTACGTTTTGTTTCCTCAAACAACGATTTATTTTTACAAATTTGGTACAAACCGGTATATAACCTAGTAATATCGATGTACAATAGAAAAGGATGTGCTGTTCTAGCCTGATACCGTGAGCCGCCACTGAAGTAGTACAGTCATAACCTCCACTAGACAATATTTGATAGCTTTTAGAGGCATTCCACTCCCATAAATTATTCGTGGATTTATGAAATCAATCGTCTTGTAGTGTTCGTGATTCCATCAAGCCCTTAATCAGTGTACATAATTATCTGTTTCTTGTTCGAAGTACTATTCTGTGGTCGCTATACCCTGCGCAGCAACTGACATGTTTGTCTAATAAGTACTAACTAAGCATGGTTTGGCTTCTACAACGTGTTCTAGAGCAATCATTGGAAAGCACGGTTTACGAGACGATGTACCTACTCGTAGATGTAGGACGGGATCTTGTACCCATGGATTTACGGAAAACTTAACAATTTCTGGTAAAAAGTAGGGGTTCTTGTAATACAATTAGGTTTTTACGTTGACTGAGATCATTTGAAATAATGTTCAATTCGTATTGTACAAGACTGATTCAATAGTATCAATCTAGACGTTCTTTCCGGTCAATCAACTTTTCTCTTTACCATGATCCGTCAAATAATGCGTTCGATCTGGCGTTCCCCGTTATTGTTACGATTTCAATCTTGAGTACGTGTGAGTAAAAAATTGTGTGTTTCTACTTATCTTTAGCCTCAATTTTCAACTTCCATGCATGGTGGCTTTTTTATTTTATACCTTGCTGCCGGAATTTCAGAATTTACATTGAAAGAATAGGAACGGGACGTCGGTGCGGAAAAAGGGCGTATTCCGACAAGGTTATGTGTAGCTCAAGACCAAAATATGTGGTATTAAAAGTTCAAAGAATTGGTTTTCTCGAATATAAGATCGGGCGACGAGTTTTCATCACCAATATATTTGACATGCAGCTTTAAATTCTGACTTCAGAAATCATCTACTTGAGGGGTTGTCAAAAAACCTGATCCCATTAATATTTATATTGTGTTATTTCAGATCATCCATGAAGAAATCCCTCTGGAGTGAGAAACAACACTTTAATAGGAAAGTGTAAACCATTACCGCATCCAAATGGCGAGTCAAGTACGAATAGTAGTATTTCATGGAACTTACTACATACAGTTGAGATTAAAAATTTACCCTCATAAGATCCGTCATAGAAGTCTCATTTTCATCTTTTTCTATCGATTAAATACTTACGTAGTTGTCTTTCATTTTGAAATAAATGTAATAATAACAATATCGAAGGGTAGGAACATACAGAGTAACACGAAAATCAGAAGGTTCCTACCGTTTTTAACGCCTCCAAACAAGAAAGATGCATCTTACAGGCAAAGGATGTTGGCACTGTAAAATGTAGGGACCTCATTATTTATTTTATGATAACATGAAAATATTTCTATTTTATAGTCACTAAGAATTTAAATACCTATGTAAATTTTAATTATTATTATTGATTTATATTTTAAAAAAGATAAAGTTTATTTGTAGAACATTGTGTGTCACTCACATCTTCCTTGTCCCAATTTTGTTTTTCAAATTAGTTAATAGATGAGTCGAACCTCAATAGACAATTGAAACGTTTACCTTTTGGTATTAAATGAATGGGGTTAGTTCCGCTAGTTATATGAATACAATTATTATCTGCGTACCGTATTGGAGAATCCGTCGTTACCAGCAAGTCGAGTACAGGAGGCGAGCGCTTTCGATGTATTCTCGAATACGGTACGTAGATAATAAGCGTTTTTCTTTTATTTGACAATTCGACGAGTTTAGGTAGGTCATTATGGAAAATCAATTTTTAAAATCTTCTGCCAAGTGAGTGTTGCGCATAGCTCTCTTGCGTGACGTGATTTGGTAGGTGATAGGTCACAAGGGAATCCAAGTTCATGTTCTAGCGAAATCGAACTATAATGAAAAAATAAAATTATGTGTAGAGGTTTATTTATAATATTTTCTGCACGCAAAATGGATATATTTAATCGGATAACAATGAAAATCATATATGAGATCTTATCTAGCCCAACGTAATAGTTCCGTTGGAATCTGTACTATTCAGTTAATTTGCTGGAATAATTCGATAAACGTTTTACTCTACCCTCGAAAACTACGGTCGCTTGAATGGGTGGCATCAATAGATATTACCTATTAGATCTTCGGATTTGAACAACTAGGGTAAGAAGGTAGGTACTGATAAATCGATGTTTGGAATAAGACTGGGGAGCTACCGCTGAGCCGTGGCTAGAAGAAACGAAAGTAATATTGTTCCATCAAACAAATGCACTCAGGAGTCAGAGCAACTGTTGCTCTGTCACACGCATAGAGATAGAAGATTCTACCTTCTATCTCTATGGTCACACGTGCTATCCCCAAACATTTTAAACAAATAGGACTACAAATGTGTTTCATCACAATAAAGTTCACAGTGGACCATCCTGAATGGGAAATGAGAAAGCAGATGCGCTGGCCAGAAGGGGCTCACTAACCCCGTACATTGGTCTAGAGTCAGCCATCGGCATTCCCAAATCTTCCTTTAGGGCGACCATAAAGTAGTGGTTTTATTGGTGGGTCACCAATAAAACCACTAGTAAATGGTCAAACCTTAGAGGGCATGCCCTAAGTAAACGCATGGCCAAACCTAACCCCAGCACCACTGAAGAACTGCAGCGGCTAAGCCGCAAGGAAGTCAGGTTAGTGGTTGGCCTGGTAACAGGCTTCACTCCACTCCGATTCCATCTCAACTGCATTGGGGTAAGCCAGGATACAACCCTCTGCAGGCTGTGTGGAGAGACTGAAGAAAAAGCCTCCCACATAATATTCGATTGCGAAATGCTATCAATCGCAGGTTTAGCCTCCTCGGGTCACCCACACTCATTGGGGCTTTTCCCAGCACAAACCGCTACTGGCCCTTACCAAAGGGCTAGGACTCTTTGACTAGGAGCAGAATCCGCGGGGTAGCACAATAAGCCACTAGGCTTCAACGCTTTGGGCTCCCATCACCCTGATCCACGGATTCAGCTACAATCTACAATCTTGAATGAGCCCAAACCACGCAATACCTACATTATACCTACATCGGTTGAAACTGTAAAAATCGGACTTGGTTTGGGGATTGCACACTTTGCGTTGAACTGCGGGCGATGAAATTCATAAAAATTATGATCTCTAGACCACGCAACCCGCACAAACCTTGAAAACTGACTTCTTACGGTTTGGCCCATTACAAGAAATTACGGGCACACAGACTGACAAGAAAATGTGAAAGAAACTTTTGATTTTTTTACCAACTTCATATAACCGGAAAACCAGAGGTCCATTAATTGCGTGTTTCATGGAACAATGATTTTCTGAATTGAATACACCCACCTCAGAAGCTTGGATATAAAGCCAGGAATTGCTTGACATCACGCATTTTTCTCTCAACAAGACCATTGGCTTCAGGGTGGTAGGGTACCGTTGCGATCCACTCTTTCTATCTGCTGAGAACTTTTTTATCTCTTGAAAGGTAAACTGTATTCCATTGTCAGATACTATTTTCTTCACTTTGTCCAGGTAAGGGAAGCTCTTCAAGTATCTGATCACTGCAGCTGAACTTTCTTTCATTGCTCTGGCACCTAGTAGCTTCATCCACAACCAGAAGGAAGGACTGGGTATTAAATTGTTGAATAATCGAAAGGTACCTCATTATCTATAAATTTAAAACACATTAAACATTATATAAATGCTATTGATTTCAAGTAAGAAAATTTTGATTAAATGATTTTTTCCTTATGGAACTTCGAAAACTTTCTCATTTCTTTGTTCTTATAACAATCTTTCTGATTTTTTATGAAATGCGATGCCTCAGAATCCACGGTGGTTTAAACAGTCATTTTCAACATTCAACATTCAATTTCATCATTTGCCATTGTCAAAAGCTGATGTTGGAAAAATATCAATTTCACCGCCTTGCAAAAGTGAGAACAATGCTGTGCTATACTATTATAATCAGAAGCCGAGTCATTGTTGAATATTTCTTCGAAAATTCACTACAACTGATCGAATGGGGACTCTTTGATTTTGGTGGCAAATTTTCACCCCTCAACGAATGAATAATGTTCCACTCGGTATAGATGGTTCAATGACAACAGCTATTTCTTTACACACTTGATAATTTCTCACTCCTTCAGAAGAAATCCTCTGGTGAAAAACGATCAGTCATTTCGTTTTAGGTGCTCATTGCCTCGCCTTAACCCCTACAAAAAATATACACTCAATCGTTGACGTCGTCATAGGCAATTGAGCAATTACGTTCTACGAGTTATCACATATGTTAATTATAACTAAGTGGAGGGAAATTGATCTTTCGATCCCCACTCTTAACCTCACATTAAGCTTATATTAAACCAGGATGACAGTCTGCCTCTTATTCTGAATTTGGAGATTTCGATCTGATATCTTGAGCAATGGAGCTCATTACAATAGTTTTGTGGCTGTTATTTTTATTTGTGGTTTCCATTTTCGAATTCCTTCGAGCTATGAGACCCGACCTTCCTGTCAAAGGAACGACCAACGTGCCAGGACCGCCAACCAGGAGGTGGCCTTTGATCGGAGATGCTCTCTGGTTTATAAGTGTCAGGAATATGGAAGGTAAGTGACACTCCAGAAGTTTCCCTGTTACTATGAGATAGAGAGAACGGTCTCGAAATTCTTTTCTGGGTTTAGTTTCAGGGGGGGGGGGGAGGGATTCACAACCACATCTTCAATGATGAATGAAATTTAAACAATTACTTTCTAAACAGTATTTTTTATCACCATTACTGCACAATTTAAAAAAAATAATTCCAGTACAACGGAAATTGTCGTTGTAAAACACTGAGGAACGCCAAATATTGTCTTACTTTCAACAGTTTCGTACTCGCATCGATTTCATTGTCACGAAATAAGAACCATTTCGAATATATTATAAATAACTAGCTGAAAAACCTGCTTAAAGTAGGCTAAAACGGATCGTAGATACATAAATATGTGAAAAGAAAACCGGGGAAGAGAAATGTTGGATATTTGCACAGAGGTCGGGGGATATTACACGGAGTTACGCTTCACATGGGTTGGGATTTTATATTATTAGATTATGTAAACATAATAAGTATATTAAATTAGAAAAAAATTTTGATGTCACGGCCTGGAATCGAACCCTGGGTTTTCCAAACGGTCGGCGGTATTTATTAGATACCTATAGTTCATTTAAGAAGAGTTCTTAGATTTCTTCTTACGTTTCCCGCTGGAATCTCTTTAGCGGTGCGATACATCATGTGAGGTGCCACTTTTAGAATATATAATTTACTCCAATAAAGAACAGCTTGACTGTGACCACAAAAAACCAGGAGGTCATTCCTCTGAGAATCCCTCGGGACTATGGGGATACCCCAGACCCCCAAGTCACCCTTTAGGGCGCACCACCGGCCGGGGTTCGATTCTACAACTATTTTGAGACTTTTACTGTCTCTTGACTTTTTGCTTCCGAGTCTACCAAGGTAGCGGAAGCTTTGTTTTCACTTTTCAAGGACCAAAAAAAAAAGTTCTCCAAAATCAAAATTTCCACTCGTGTTTTGCGTTTTAGACCTTTCTGAACAATTTTGGTTCCGTGTCTGTCTGTCTGTGTGTCTGTCATGAATTCCTTGTAACGCGCATAACTATACGAAGTTATTGTCCGATTTCTATGAAATTTTCAGGGATTGTGCGGGTTGGCGTGTAGACGGTCCCCTATGAAAATCATCATCCCCGGACTGATAGAAGCGACTGCGCATGCGCAAACGTGAATTCCTTGTAACGGCCATAACATCTACATTTTCCATCCGATTTCAATGAAATTTTCAGGGATGTTACAGACTAGTATTTAGATGGTCCCCTATGAAAATCGTCATCCCCGGACTGATAGTAGCCACTGCGCATGCGCAAACATGAATTTCCTTGTAACGGCCATAACTTCCACATTTTCCACCCGATTTCGATGAAATTTTTAGGGATTATGTGGATTAGGTTGTAGATAGTCCCCTATGAAAATCATCATCCCCGGACAGATAGAAGCGACTGCGCATGCGCAAACGTGAATTACTTGTAACAGACGTAACTTCAACTGTCCCTCAGGGGTCGCGGGTTCGAATCCCAGCCGAGGCTAAGTATTTTTTTTATCCAATCATATACCCGAAACACACACACACACACACACACATATTCGCATTCACATATCATAGAATTTGATGAAATTTTCTAGAATTGTCCAGATTAGCGTGTAGATGGTCCCCAATGAGGGTAGTGGAAGGTACTTAGAGATTGGTGTTTTGAGATTAACAACTATGCATCGGATTATCTATATAATCGGGTAATGGATACGAGGAAGCTATGTGCCACACCCACTTGGCAGACTTTTTTTAATTACCTTAAAATCCGACTTTTCCACTTTTAAGATGTTTTTCGTATTTTAAGTCAAAATTCAAAAGTAATTAAACGTTGGAAAGAGCGTTAAATTCTTTATCTCTCTAGTGCCGAATAAAACTTTTTAAAGAAGTCTCAGATGTTGAAAAATGAGCCCGAATAGTGAACTTTCAAAAATCTTGGAAATGTACAGTTTTTTCAAACGTTTGTTAGCCTAGCTGAAACTGCTGGTTAATTTCCCACTGTAGCCCCAAAAGTTGACCCAAAAACACAGCGGGGGTTTTTCGGTCAACTTTTGTTTTGGGTCAAATTTTGGGGTTACAGAGGGAAATTAACCGACAGTTTCAGCTAGGCTTACAAACGTTTGAAAAAACTGTACATTTCCGATATTTTCGAGAGTTTACTATTCGGGCTCATTTTTCAACATCTGAGTCTTCTTTAAAAGTTTTATTTAGCACTAGAGAGATATTTCGCCAGAGTCGAAATTTGCATGGAAAGGGGCTACTGAGGAAAATATGAAAGACATTTGCAAGGCTCTAAAAATGTTATTGTGGCCTTATGTGTGAGAGGGGTGAAATATAAGTGTTGAGTACCTACTTATCTGCCGAATATTTCTGATTTAAAAATACCGTCCACTTTCGAGCCAAAAATGTTAACAATAATATCATGTAAAATAATATCATAGGGTAAAACTTTTTTATGCAGTGGAAAGATAATTGCAAATTTATGATCCATCGTTATCGAAGGAATGTACAGATCTACTCTTCTCCCAATGGGACGTCCCCTGGAATATATGCTCTACTAAACAATTATGATCTATAGTGCTCCCAACAACTCGTATTTTGAACTGTTGAGAGCTAAGAATTGGGATACTCATACTGTGTGGGTAGGTGCCATGATTGTAGTGTACTAAGCTATCGAGGATGATATTACATGGTTGCTCATCATTGCGCAGATATGTTTCGAGTGATAAAATCCATCAGCCTTTCAAGACCAAGAATAGTCAGCTTTTACTTATTCTCCAAATTAATTTTATGGATTTACGACGCTGAGATGTTGCAGGTATGTACCCACTGAGAAATAAATTGTGAGGTTCATAATTAAAATAATATTATCATAATTATTCTTTTCGAAGTTTAATTATATTGTTCTAATTTAATATTTTGGTACATTATTTACAATAATGAACCATTGGAATCGACCAAGAAAACACATTTTTCAACCCCCCCCCCCCCTGAGAATTAGATAGTTTACGTTTCAAGGTAGAACGTACAATCCGAAAATCTAGTAACAGTTTTTCCGTCCGTACGCCGTACGCGGCACTTTCCTTAGTTACCATGGACCGATTTTGATGAAATTTGGTTAATGGTCTCATTTGGGGTCCAGTTGTGCCCGAAGCTTTTGGTTGATGTCAATCACTTCTAAGGAGTAAAAATTAAGGGTTGAAATTTGCAATAATGCCCTAGCTCGAAAACTCTCGACATAAAGATATCATTTTCTCACCAATTTTAAAAATTATTGAATTTTTTGAGACTACCCGGAGCTCTGTAGGTCAAACCGAGATCCCTACGAGATCTTAAGGCTTGGACTTACGATAAATCAGAAACACGAGTGTGAATCGCAAAAGAGGCCTAATCTCCGTTCGAATCTTAGCTGACCAAAATGCGATCGCTGTTCGTTTCTTCTAGTTATATTCAGTTTTGCGTCCTTTTCTCAGCAACCAGTAATCAAATTTCTAAATGAAGGAATTCTTCATTTCTTCGAATGAAGTGTGAATTCCATCTAAATAAACTTGATTATGAAGCGAAAACTTAGTTGGTAGGTAGTGATAATGGCAAAGCTGTGTTCTTTGCTGGTAAGTGATCTGTACAGAAAAATAATAAACCTTTGTGTAATAATTTGCAGCGTTATTATCGATTTTCGGATTCTACGTATACAAGGTGTCCCCGAAAACGTTTCCCCCCATGCTAAAATCGTCCAGGTAGTGGTAAAAAAAAATTTTTTTTTTGAATCTTCATGATTTTTCCCAAGGATCTCAAATATGACCACGGTGCGCATTGCGCACGTGCGCAATCGTGCGCAACGCACACCAACTTCGTTTTTTCAAATGAGACCCCCTATTTTTTATTGCAGATTCGGATTCTACGTGAAATTTCATGAACATTTCACCCCTCAACCGATTTTTTTTGTTGCGCGCAACCCGCTCAGTGCGCGCTCAAAGATGCGCAACCGCAAGGTTGTGTCAAAATGTGCATGTACGAAGTACCTGTAGTATTTTTTACGCTGAATCACGTGGTGATGTTAGTTTCTTGATTTTACTGCATTTTTATCAAATTATCGACGAAAAATGAACTTTAAAAACACAAACGGTGGATACAGCTTTCGTACAAGTACGCAACCACGAGAGACATTTTATGTCTTTGCGCCCCCTTTCCCCTTCATATAAAACCTCGTATTGTACTTTTGTTTGTGGAAATTTGATTGTGCTCGTTGATGGTTGCGATGTAATGTACGTAAACATTCATTTAAACAATCACGCTCATGCCGCAGCTTGTTGGCCACGCACAACGGAGTGTTTTACGTAATACGATTGGGCAATTTAAATGAATCGAATGTAGCTTCCTGCGTTCAACAGGAGAGAAAAAGGCTTTGGAGCTCACTCAGGTGATCAGTGCACAATCAGGCGCCTTCAGCATTCTCCATTGACCCTGCCTCTCAAATGTCAGCTTCCTACGTTCAACAGGAGAGGAAATGGCCTTGGAGCTCACTCAGCTGATCAGTGACCACTCAGGCGCCTTCAGCATTCTCCATTGACCCTGCCTCTCAAATGTCAGCTTCCTACGTTCAACAGGAGAGGAAATGGCCTTGGAGCTCACTCAGCTGATCAGTGACCACTCAGGCGCCTTCAGCATTCTCCATTGACCCTGCCTCTCAAATGTCAGCTCCCTGCGTTCAACAGGAGAGGAAATGGCCTTGGAGCTCACTCAGCTGATCAGTGACCACTCAGGCGCCTTCAGCATTCTCCATTGACCCTGCCTCTCAAATGTCAGCTCCCTGGGTTCAACAGGAGAGGAAATGGCCTTGGAACTCACTCAGCTGATCAGTGACCACTCAGGCGCCTTCAGCATTCTCCATTGACCCTGCCTCTCAAATGTCAGCTTCCTGCGTTCAACAGGAGAGGAAATGGCCTTGGAGCTCACTCAGCTGATCAGTGACCACTCAGGCGCCTTCAGCATTCTCCATTGACCCTGCCTCTCAAATGTCAGCTCCCTGCGTTCAACAGGAGAGGAAATGGCCTTGGAACTCACTCAGCTGATCAGTGACCACTCAGGCGCCTTCAGCATTCTCCATTGATCCTGCCTCTCAAATGTCAGCTTCCTGCGTTCAACAGGAGAGGAAATGGCCTTGGAGCTCACTCAGCTGATCAGTGACCACTCAGGCGCCTTCAGCATTCACCATTGACCCTGCCTCTCAAATGTCAGCTTCCTGCGTTCAACAGGAGAGGAAATGGCCTTGGAGCTCACTCAGCTGATCAGTGACCACTCAGGCGCCTTCAGCATTCTCCATTGACCCTGCCTCTCAAATGTCAGCTTCCTGCGTTCAACAGGAGAGGAAATGGCCTTGGAGCTCACTCAGCTGATCAGTGACCACTCAGGCGCCTTCAGAATTCTCCATTGACCCTGCCTCCGTAACGCTTTAAAGGGATCTGTTGGATGAAGATACCTATTTTCCTCTCACGATCATGTTGACATCTCATTTGTTGCTCACATCATACTCGTATGTTAGTGCGCATAATTCATGCGCATAATTCAGCTTTCCGTACAGGTGCATTCATATTAGGGACCGTGTACCATGATTAATAAATTGAGAGCTTTCCAATGAGTGGTGAGCGATTTTTGTGGGGTGGAAAATGAGGAAGTTAGTTTTCCCTAGGAACGATTGGTTGTACGTGAAAATCATCAGAAAATTTCCGCGTGACGCTCCCCTCGTCACAATGCCCCGTTACAATGCCCCGTCACAATGCCCCGTTACAATGCCCGCGTGACGATTTTTCATTTATGTGCCATAGTAAAGACATAAAATGTCAAAAAGGAAAATTGCATTTTTTAACGGCAAAACCACCCTGTCTACTTGAAAACTTTTTTCCAAGATAATCGAAAAAAGATTTTCAAGTAGACAGGACGGGTTTTTTACGAAAAATTACAAGTAGAGAGTCCTTGTGAAATTACTAGTGAAGAGTCCAGTGTGATAAACAATCGTATTGACATGGATATGTCTTTTGGCTGGGGGTCAAGGAATTTTTCGCGGCACTTTTTTTTTTAATCACCAAAAAATGCAACGCTGCAACCAGTAAACAAAATAATAGCTACATATCGGTACCAATGAAGCAAGGTTCTCTAGAATACTGCAATAAATTACGTGCGATCGGAGAGTGTTTTTTTTATGTCAAAACATAAATTTCAATTTATTAACAAGGATGAAGTTAACGGATGGGCACAGAAGATGCGTAATGAGTAAAAATGCAATTTCCTTTTAAAAAAGTTCATTTTTCGTCGATAATTTGATAAAAATGCAGTAAAATCAAGAAACTAACGTCACCAAGTGATTCAGCGTAAAAAAAATACTACAATATCATGTATCACACTTAGGTACTTCGTACATGCACATTTTGACACAACCTTGCGGTTGCGCATCTTTGAGCGCGCACTAAGCGGGTTGCGCGCAACAAAAAAAATCGGTTGAGGGGTGAAATGTTCATGAAATTTCACGTAGAATCCGAACATGCAATAAAAAATGGGGGGTCTCATTTGAAAAAACGAAGTTGGTGTGCGTTGCGCACGATTGCGCACGTGCGCAATGCGCACCGTGGTAATATTTGAGATCCTTGGGAAAAATCATGAAGATTCAAAAAATAAAATTTTTTTTTACCACTACCTAGACGATTTTAGCATGGGGGGAAACGTTTTCGGGGACACCCTGTATACCTTGTAACGTAAAACATCAAATTTTGAGGAAGGGGGGGGAGGTAACTTTTTTTCTTGCTCGATTTCAATGGTTCATTACTGAAAATAATCAACCAAAATAATAAACCGTTGTGTAAAATTTGCTGCATTTTTCTGAAATGATGGAATTTTGTCGATCTGGATATAACTATTTGTGTTTCATTCCGTCCACCCCGGCGAACCTGTAACATGTAAACTCTTCTTTTACTTACTAACGACTACCTTATCGAGTAGGTACTTATTGATATTCTAACCCTTTCGATGGATCGCGTATGCGCGTAGAGGCACCTACAATCGAGCGGTCTTGTTTAAATTGTTTCAATTGCGCCATCTTCGGCATCCTAGCCTGTAGGTACCTATCTCTTCAATTCAAAGTTTTAATTACTTATACCAAGACTCCGCCAGGGGACACAAGTTCGTAAGAACTTAAGCCTTGGTGGGCAAGGTATTGAGATAATTTTATTATTTTTATTATTATTATTTTATTATTATTATTATTATTATTTTTATTATTATTATTTTTTTTTCATAAGACTTTGTTTTCTATCCTATTCTTTCTATCTATAATGTATTTTTGATTGCCAAATAAATAAATAAAAATAAATAAATATCGATAAGTACTCGATAAGGTAGTCGATAGTAAGTAAATGAAGAGTTTACAGGTTAGGACTTATGTTAACTTAAGTTAGAACTTAAGTTAACTTAAGGTAGAACTTAAGTTAACTTAAGGTAGAACTTAAGTTAACTTAAGGTAGAACTTAAGTTAACTTAAGGTAGAACTTAAGTTAACTTAAGGTAGAACTTAAGCTTTAGTTTCTCACCGGGTTGGACTACATTCAACCCAAAATAAGAGTTTTTATTCCCTTCGGGGGAAAAACTGAAATACTCGTATTTGTTGCGAAGGCGGTGGCTTCGAACAGTCACTAAGGCCATGGAAATGGATAATTGGGAGTGAATGATAAGGGAGTTGCAAATGTGAGATACGTAGTGTTGTGTTTGCGTGTCGGCGAGTGAAGGAGCTGACCTTCTCGCTGCGGCGTTTGTTTCTTCTTTAACTCCTACTCAACTAAGAGAGTGTTCCCTAGCCTAACATGAAGTGCTGTCGCATCGGCGGTTCATAACCACACCGAGGTGCTAAGCACTGTGGAGGCAGCTAGCCCGTCAGCCTCGGCGGTTCATAACCACACCGAAGGGAAGACGGGATATTTACCTATTGAGCCTAGTACTTCGAGGAGATCCTTGTTCGAGGAGAAGGTTTGAGAGCGAAATGACGAAGGCGATAGACTTGACTAGATTGGCATGAGGAAGCATCCCTGAGTGAGCTTATATACTCATTTCGTTAGCTCGGGAGAGAGAGAGGTGGAAGGGTGACGTCATGTCGGCGTATCCCCCGTACCTCGTCTCTCCCTGGTGGGTGATGACTCACTCAGGGATCCTGCCGGTAGCTTCTTTATTTAAGAACTAATAATTGATGAAATGTGGGTCATTACATAGGTCCCCCTAGTTCTTAACATATAGAAGGTTATCTGAAAGTGTATGGATTTTAACTCTGCAAACTTGAACATTTGAGTGGTTGTTAGAACAATATAAAAAACATATGGACTAGTAAAATGTTCATGTGACGTTGTCCGCAGGGTTGAGTTCGGTAGACGTAGAAAGAGAAGGCGGTTGGTAGTTGCATTTGTGCGACTAAGAAGAATGTTGTATGCGTTTTGCGCGGCGTGATTGACGTGTGGAATATCGTCCTTCTCCTCCTGTATGTAGTATTTCGTCGCAGTCTCCTTCTGGAGAGTGCGGTTGATATGATTAAAAGTTGCCCAGACCGAAGTTTTTGAAGAAGGGCCCTTGCTTTACGGCCGCGGCGACGGTGGGGCTTCGGTCTGGGACTTTGGGTAGAAATAGGACGAGGCGGGAGAAGATTGTGGATTGTGTCGTCTATGAGGTCTTCTAACCCGTTCACCTCGCCTATTTCTTCGATATATGATGTTGGGGCAGTGTCCACAAAGTTCGGAATATACTCTTCGAACTGGCGACTGTTTTTGGCGTGGTAAAATTGCAGAACCACGTTCGCCCTTTTTCTGGTCCTTGGGACGTCTATCGGCCAGACGTTCCATGTAGCTTGATTGTTGGGCTTGTGTGCGACGGCTTCGTGGGCTGATGAAGTTGTAATCGACAGTGTCCGCTTCCTCGCTGGAATGGTGATTGGTTCGCTGCCTTGATCCTCGGCTCGAAGATCTCCTGGAGCTCCTTCTTGGTGAAGAGAAGGTTCATCGTGCTTGCTTGTTTCGGCTGCTATACGGAGGAGGTCTGATTCGAAAGAAGTTTGCGATTGGAGTGTGCCTGCCGAGGCTGCCGCAGTGGGTATATCTAAGACGTTTAGAGTGGGGGTAAACCCGTACGCCGGCCGACACCTGTTCATTGTAACTGTTACTTTTGAACCTTCCATTCGGAGAGTAACAGTTTTGTCAGTTCGGTTAATGACGTCATATGGTCCGGAGTATAAGGGTTTTAACCCTTTCTTGAGGGTTTCCTCGCGCAGGTACATTTTCGGAGTTGTGTGGAAAGCGTCCGGAAATGGTCGGTTGATTTTCGTAGTTGTCTAGGATTCTTTTTCAGATGACAACTCTGTGGGTAGTGGTGTAAACAAATCGGCGGGCAGTCGAAGCGGTGCTCGAAATGCGCGTTCCGCCGTACTATAGCCATCGGAATAACGCACTGTTGTTCGTAGACCCAAAAGAATAGTTGGTAGATCTTTTGACCAAGATGAGGAAGTGGCTGCTGTACGTAATGCATTTTTAAGGTCACGATGCCATCGTTCTACTTTACCATTTGATTCGGGGTGGTAAGCGGTTGTTCTGTTGCGCTGTATTCCGAATTTTCGTAGAAATTCTGAAAATTCCGCGCTTTCAAATTGTCTCCCCTGGTCCGTTGTAATGAGAAGAGGGCATCCGTATCTGGCGATCCAAGTGTTGATAATATTGTCGATTATTGCCTTGGATGTTATTGTCCGCATTGGTACACATTCTGGCCAGCTTTTATTCCTGTCGATCATGGTTAGTAGGTACTTATAACCCTCAGAGGGTGCAAGTGGTCCTACGAGATCTAAATGAATGTGATCGAACTGTAAACTGTGTTCGAATTGCTGTGGTGTCGTTTTGGGATGCCGAAATTCTTTAAATTTGGCGCAGCACTCACAGGCTTGAACCCAGTTGCGCAAGTCGGTGTTCATTTTCGGCCAAAACGCTCGCGTCCGAACTATATCTCTTGTAGCCCTTATTCCCGGGTGGCTTAGGGAATGGTAATGTTGAAATATAGATTTTCGGAGTTTATTGGATGTAGGGGCGTGGTTGATTTTCCGATACATCGCACCATAGTTTGGTGGAGGACGATGGAATTGATGTTCGAGATAGAGCGTCGGCTACTATATTCGATGTTCCTGGCGTATAGCGGATGTCCGTAGTAAATTGGCTGATGAACTCCATTTGGCGTAGGCGTCTTGGCGAGGCTGTTTTTCTGTCTTGGTGCAAGGAAGTCGTGAGGGGTTTGTGGTCCGTAATGACACAAAATTCCCGGCCTTCTATGAAGTCGCGGAAATGTTTGATGCCTTCAAAGATAGCTAGAAGTTCTCTATCGAAGGTTGAGTACTTCATCTGAGCTGAGGTCAGGGTTTTTGAAAAAAATCCCAGTGGAGTGATTTTCCCGTTGACCTCTTGTTGAAGCACCGCCCCTATTCCTACTTCCGATGCGTCTGTTGTGAGAGATAACCTGCCCTTAGGTGAAGGGTGAGCCAAGAGTGCTGCCGTTTGTAGATCCGATTTGCATTGTTTGAATGCTAATCGGCGTTTTCTCCGTCCATTCAATAGGTCTTTTGTCCTTTTTCTTCGAAGGTTGTGGAATAGCTTCGATTAAGGGTTGTTGGTGAATGGCGGCGTGTGGAATGTGCCGACGATAAAAATTCAGCATTCCTAAAAAACGGCGTAAATCCGTTACTGATGTAGGTAGCGGAAATGTGGTTAAATTATCCACTTTTTTGGGAAGTGGTTTAATGCCGTCTTTGTTGACGAGATGGCCGAGGCATACGACCTCGGTTTTAGCCATAACGCATTTCTCTTTATTGACTGTAAGGCCTTCCGCTGCGAAGATGTCCAGGACCTTTTGAACGTGACGTTTGTGTTCGTTGATTGAAGTGGAGGCTATTAGAATATCGTCGAGAAAGCAGAACACGAAGTTGAGACCTCTGAGTATTTGGTCCATGTACCTCTGCCATGATTGAGCGGCGTTCTTGAGCCCGAAGTTCATTTTTCGGTATTCATATAGGCCAAACGGTGTTATTATGGCTGTTTTAGGTATGTCCGCTGGGTTGACGTCTATATGGTGGAATGCTCGCGATATATCTAATGTTGTGAACACAGAACATCCGTGAAGGTGAGATGAGAAATCCCGTAGGTGAGGAACGGCGTATCGGTCACCGACAGTGCGTTCGTTCAGTCTTCTATAATCCCCACAGAAGCGCCATGTCCCGTTAGGTTTCGGAACGGCGTGCAAGGGGCTCGCCCACGGAGATTTCGATGGCTGTATGATTCCGTCTTTAAGGAGTTGATCGAAACTCTCCTTAGTCTGACGAAGCTGTTCTGGATGAAGGCGGCGGCTTTTAGCTGTGACGGGAGGGCCTTTAGTCTCGATGTAATGTTTCACCGATGAGAGAAGTGAGGACGGTCGTTGTGCTGGTTTATATCGTGCCAGCATGTTTGAAAAGGCCGGAGGGGTAGCTTCTGTTGAGACTCCGGTGTTGACCGTGTTTACGTATCCCTGAATTGGGCGTCGTGAATGTGGGTTGTATAATTGTCTATTTTTGAGATCGACGTGAAGTCCGAAATAACTCAAAAAGTCTGCGCCGATGATCGGTCGTTTTACGTCGGCGACTATGAAAACCCATTCGTATGCCTCGTTCTCGAGAATTACTTTCGTACGATATTGTCCGTACGTTGATATGGCGGTACCATTTGCTGCGAAGAGAAGTTGATCGTGAGTTCTCCTTTTCCAGTTGAGAAGGTTGTTGGGAATGATTGAAATGCTTGCTCCTGTGTCTATGAGGAAGGGGATGTTGTTCTTCCGGCATTTGACGAAAAGTCTGTTGGAAATGTCGGTGTAAGAGGTGCCCGCCTTGTTAACAGGCGGGCCTCCTAGTTTTCCTGCCAGGACACAGTTTTGAAAGAGCATGGTTTTGAACATTTCAACGCCTTCTTTTTAAAGGTGAAATGGTACCAGCAGAGTCCTCCTTTCCGCGCCGGGGATGGTGATCGGCTGTGCGGACGTTGTCTTTCCGGCTTTTTGACACGAGAGGGTGGCTTACGATCGACCGTTTCGGTGTGCGGTGTAGGGTCGATCTGATGTACGGATGTTGTGCTCCGTATCTCGTGAGCTGCGTCGGCGATTGGTGCGAGGAACTCCGCATCTTTCGTCATCCACGGAGCAATGGTGGTTTGCACTTCTACTGGAAGAGCCTTTATCCAGAAGGCTTTAGTGAGGTCTTGCGGCATAAGGTCCCCCAGTTGGTGCTTCATCTTCCGAAGGAGTTGGGAAGGTTTTTGGTCCCCCAAGTGTTGTTGTTGGGTGAGGGCCGTGATCCGTTGATGACGCGAGGGCTCGAAGATTTCGATGAGCCTAGCCTTGAGGTCGTCATAAGGCGCGACGAGTTGAGCCGCTGAGAGGTCTGCCGTTTGTACTGCTACATCGTAGGGAAGCAGAGGGAGTGTCCGGGTGAATCTGGCCCTTTGAGTGTTGATGTGTGCGCCGGTGTAAGCTGCATCGAGTTGAAGGAACCAGAGGCGTGGATCGTCCCTGTAGAACGGTGGTAGTGTCAAGGGGATTGACACTTTGGCGGCTTCTGCGAAGTCAGGCTGCGGCGGTGGCGCGGGAACTCCGTCGTTGTCCATCTCTTGTGCTGAATAGGCAGTTAAAAACGTGCGGGGTCACCACTGTTGTGTTTGCGTGTCGGCGAGTGAAGGAGCTGACCTTCTCGCTGTTGCGTTTGTTTCTTCTTTAACTCCTACTCAACTAAGAGAGTGTTCCCTAGCCTAACATGAAGTGCTGTCGCATCGGCGGTTCATAACCACACCGAGGTGCTAAGCACTGTGGAGGCAGCTAGCCCGTCAGCCTCGGTGGTTCATAACCACACCGACGGGAAGACGGGATATTTACCTATTGAGCCTAGTACTTCGAGGAGATTCTTGTTCGAGGAGAAGGTTTGAGAGCGAAATGACGAAGGCGATAGACTTGACTAGATTGGCATGAGGAAGCATCCCTGAGTCAGCTTATATACTCATTTCGTTAGCTCGGGAGAGAGAGAGGTGGAAGGGTGACGTCATGTCGGCGTATCCCCCGTACCTCGTCTCTCCCTGGTGGGTGATGACTCACTCAGGGATCCTTCCGGTAGCTTCTTTATTTAAGAACTAATAATTGATGAAATGTGGGTCATTACACGTAGATGTGGACGCTCCAAACAAACTGTTTGTTGCCTAAATCATCTTGTCAAACACTGAAGTCTATTTTATATTATTTAAAATACAGATTTAATTAGCAGCAGTTGTTTTATCAAACTTGCTAGTCTTCAAACTGAAACACTATTCGATCACTTTCAGCACATACACATATTAAATAGATAATACATTTTGTTTCATAAACATAAGAACCTAAGATGACTGTTCAGCTATTCAATATTTTCCAGAAAATCGCCAAGAATTGTCCAGATAAGGATGACGATGTCTATGGCCAAATCGCTGACTTGTCACACGGAATCGTTACGACAACTGATAGTTAGTGTTGCATTCTATTTATTTTACTTAACGATGGTATGAGGTTTTTTTTATTAGATGAAAATGATGATAAACTTGGCTTTCCTGGAATATCATTGTTAAGTGTTTCTGTAGGTACCTGAGATATTAACTTTGGTGATTCCCAATAAACCCCATGATCCCATATCAAAATAGTTAAGTAATTTTTTTCTCTGAATAAACATGATTTTTGTTCATTCTCAATAATGAAATTTTCGAATCACGAATATTATGTCATATTATATAACAATGGTTCATTATTTTTTATAATATACCTTTAGAATCGAGTAAGACCTCCTTAAAAATTTGGCTTGTAAAGTCCAAAAATCGAATAAAACATTGTCAGAACACCAAGGACCGATTATGATGAAGGTTTGTACATCTGCTCCATTGGGGGTCTAGTAGTTGTGCTCCGAAGCTTTCGGTTATTGTCAGACACTTCTAAGGGGTGAAAAATGAAAGTTCGTATTAAAACTTTATTCGTTTCTTCAAATAGAATTTCATGTCACTCAGTTGAGCTTCCTTAACATGGGAGCTTTCGTATTGAAGGCTCCCACAACTTAGTGATAACGATGTTTTGCTGGTAGGTACTTTCTGTTAAAATAAACATCTTCTTGTTCAATAATATGGTTGGTTGAAACTATCAACCCTAATTGGACCATGGTGTCACTAGTGTCACTGAAAACATCTCAGGAATGCCACAGCTGTCCAAGGTGCCACCAGATTAACTAGATTTAAATTGCAATTTAAGAAATTAATGGACAGAGCTGAATTTTTTAAACCACTTTTTGCTAGTTGTTAACTGTCAAAAAATAATATGACGAAAATTTTGAAAATTTTTGTCATGCTTCTATTTTGAGACTTCTAATAGCCCACAAAAATTCTGCTGTCCTTTAAATTTAAAATTGCAATTTAATTTTGGGCACTCAGGTAACATTTTGGGACAGCTGTGGAGTTCCTGAGATGTTTTGGGTGAGACCAATGACACCACGGTCCAATTAGGGTTAACGGGAAAAACGTATTTTTCGCACACGAGTGATCTTTGGGGGAAAAATAATAAACCATTGTATAATCATTTTCTCGGATGATCAATATGTGCTAGATGAAAGATGGACTGTCTTGCGGATGACGTTCAATAAGATCCTACGTAAGACGAAAATGGACGACTTTGTGGATTTGTTCGCGAGCAAAGCTAAAATTACCTGCGAGAAAATACAAGGAAAATGTGGAAAAGGCGTCTTCGACATGATGGCAATAATAAAATTTTACACATTGGACATAACTCTAGGTGAGTCATTGATATTATCAAATTTTCTTAGTTTAAGGCTTTATTCATCAAGAACTTGACCGGAAATGAGATTTCGTAGTTAGATGGATCTAGCTAAACATTCAGCCTTGGATGAGTATGATGCGATATTAAGCCGTGAATCCACGCATCCCCTAATGTAACCATACTTATGATCCTCCTGATAATTACAGTCCTTACTCATTGTCTTGACATACTCTAGGTACTGCAACGTCCCTTATTCAAATTCCATTCTTATTCGAAATTTATTTTGTTAAAAAACTACGCTTTCCCATCAAAATAACAAGAAAAAAAAACTTAAAGAATTTAACTAAGGCAACAATCCTTCATGATCTTCAGGGGGTGTTACATATGGCGACCTGCAAAACCACATGCATTGGTGGTTACAAAAGTAAAAGTAACATAAGCAGCAACTAGTTCGGGTTGAATTTTCTTGTAAAACCATTAGGTATTTTGGTTTTTAGAATTTATTGTGATCTTGAGGGATACTGTACAAAACTAAGAAAATTCACGATTATAATACTGACTGATTTTTGGCCCCTAACAGAAACATGAAAATGAATTACTCAGATTTCCTACTTTTGCTGGAATCTATTGAAGTGTTCTCTGGTTCGAAAATGCAATTAAAAATGATTATGAAATAACTCAAGTCTTGAAGTAACGGCATACAGGTAGCAGCCTCTCGAAGTATACGAGTCACGTAACAAAGTGAACATGTAAGCATCATTTTCCCATTCCAATACTCTCACTCGTCATACTGTTGAGACTCCTAGAACATTCTTGAACGTGTCTAATTTGGGTCCAGCTAAGGGTTTCGTGAATACGTCTGCTTCCAGTCTTTCTGAGGGCTTGTAAATAACCTCAATGTCACTATTTTGAACTTATTCTCGAATAAAATGTTCTTTTATGCTTATATGCTTTGCACGTGAGCTGATGATATGATTTTTGGTTAGCTCTTGCGCAGCAGTATTGTAGTTGAAGATTTGGAGAGTTCTGTGAGGAGTACCCATGTCTGAGATCAGTTGGCACTTATGCATGGCCTCCTTTGCAGCTTCCGAGAGAGACATGTATTCCACTTCTTGGGTAGAGATGGCCACAGTGCGACAATGCACAGTGCCACAGTGCTTGCGAGCTTCCCAGCTTATGAGTGTGCCCGCATAGATAAAACAGTAGCCAGTATATAATATTTTATCTTCGGCAGATCCCGACTTGAATCAGCGCAACCAAAGAGTGCCTTTCTAGTTTTTGAGATTGTCAGAGCCAAGTTTTTGGTACCTTTTAGGTATCTCTGCGCCGCAAGCCAATGTGCTCTGCCATGACAATTGTTGTATTGGCTCAGAAAACTAACAGCGATACTAATGTCGGGTCTTGTGGCAACAGCTAAATACATGATAGCACCAATAAGTTGTTGGTAAGGATAGGCAACCTTCTGGTCATTTTCCTGGACTTTTTTGACTTTGAATCCTGGGGCTATTGGTGTCCTTACAGGGTTGCAGGGGTGGAGAGCAAGACAGAAATTTATGAATCATTAAAACATGAAGACACAGTCCGATTCATCAAAGCCGGGCGCATCCAATGGCTTGGACATGACGACCGCATGCCAATGGAGGCCTGCCCGAGAATGATACTGCGAGCTAGGATGGAAACTAGAAGACGAAGAGGTCGTCCTCGGAGTCGCTGGCTTGATGATGTCTTGAGGGACCTCCGGGTGGTGGGATTGCAGAGGTCTCAGGCGGGTGACCGTGGCCGGTGTCGTAGGGGGGTTCAGTAAGCCAAGGGCTACATCGGCCTGTAGTGCTGTGTAGTTAGTTACAGGGTTGCAGGATGTCATATTAAATCTGTCAAGGAATTTATCAATGTATCTTGATTGGAAGGCAACTATTTTTCCATCTTTCCTAGTGAATGAAATTCCAAGACAGTGACGTAGATCTCCAAGATCACGCATGTCAAATTTTGACATTAGCTCCTTTTTGAGGGTAGTGAGATTCGATTTGTTTTTCGATGCTAGGATGATGTCATCAACGTAAAGTGCCAGTATGACTTGTTCTCCCTCTTTCGAGCATACGTAGATGCAAAGATTAGCACGAGAAGGCTCGAAGCCCATCTGGCGCAACACTGAATCGAGTTTGTCATATCATTGGCGACCAGCCTGTTTGATGCCATAAACTGCTTTTTTGAGACGGTGAATCTTTGGTCCTTTGGAAGGTCTTCTCAAATCCTCCAACATGGCACGTGCATGCTTGAAAACAATTGTTGTCGCAATCGTCAAGGAGGATGTCACACAGCATTTTCTCCAGGTTGACCAGCAGCTGCCTGTAAATGGCATCATGGATATCACCAATGAAAGGAATGCAGCAGAGACGTCAAGCTGATCAATGTGAAGATCTTGCTTAATCGCAGTTGCAAGTAGAAGGCGGATTGAACTCAGCTTCGTAACTGGTGCATAGGTCTCAGTGAAATCAATCCCCGGTCTATGAGCAAATCCTTTAGCAACGAGGCGAGCTTTGCGTCGATCAAGTTTTTCGGATGGTGAATATCTGTTTTTCAGGACCATTTTTGAACCAATGACATTCATGCCATCTTTGCGTTCAATCACTGCCCATGTGTCATTCAATAGATGAGCTCGAATTTCCTCTTTCATGGCATGATACCAGTCTGAAAGGGCGTCAGTTTCACAAAGTGCTGATAAATCAAAATCATCCAGCCATTGTGGAGGTCGGAGTCGGCCCGGGGGGTCGGCCGGGGGGTCGGCCGGTCGGGTCGGGTCGGGCATTGGGAAAGTATCGATGGTTTCTGGGTTGTCCTCAGAAGAAGATTGATCTTGAGATTGGTCTTCATCACCGTCAGAATCGCTGATGGTTGATTCCTCATCCTGGTTTGGTTCCAGAACTGGATTGGGAGGAGCAGAGATTGAAAAATTAAATTGCCAAGGGATTTCAATTTTGAAACATTTTGGAACATGTTTCAGCCTGGGACTAACATTTTTAAAACGTTACATAAGTGTGGAGCAAGGGATGTCACGAAAGTTGCGGTATGAATTTCGCTTACAACCATTTCGTTGCTACTGGACTCACCCTTAAGTGGACCCAACCCGGGGGTGCAGCTCCTGGTGGCTCCACGAAGCTGAAATGTAACTGGGTGCTTCTCTGAGACTGCTGAGTTCGAATGACAAACTATGCTTCTCCATGATCTTCTGGGTGAGCTAAATTCGCTCCTGGTGGTCTCTCTAAGCTGAAATTTCCCAGGGATTCTTCCTGAGTCTACAGACTTTAAATGACAAACTATGCTCCTGTTCCTATGCATGTTCCATGTTTTCCACTTTTATCGGACACAACCAGGGTGCAGGGGGCGGAGCTCCGAGTTTTCTCAGTTACACTCAAGTTTCATTGTTATTTCCATTTTCCAGAAGTTTTCTTGGAGGTTCCTGGTACGCAGCAACTGAATGACACTTTGAATATCCTGCCTGGAATACGAAGGTTGGTTCTTGAAATAAACAATTGTATCATTTGCTCGGGATCCTATCAGTCAACATTATTATAGGACGTGAACTGCATAGGTTTCCTTAAAAGTCATTGTTTTACTGCTCCATTATCACGTTACGATTCTCAAGCCTGACCTCTACTATCAAAGGGTTCGAGAGACGTTTGCGTAGAGAACCTAACAGAAAGACGTACGTTGAGTAGAGAACCTAACTATGGACACCTAACGTAGGCACACAATAAAGACCAACATAAGCAACCGTTCAGGAATATATTCTCAGAGACGAACCAAACAGTTGTGTCACCGATGCATATGTGGAGCTCACATTTTCCCTATCTAAGTAATATGAATACTTTCTACCTCTCTTGAAAAAATTCTTACATTTAAAGTTTTAACTTACTATAAATTTGTTTCCACAGGAGTTTGAATTATGTATTGCTGAAATTGTTAAACCCCTTACTAAAAATTGGATGGATATACCGTCTTTCACCTCTGGGGAGGAGAATTCGAAACACAAAATTAGGAGTTAAACCGAAACTACAAATGGTAAGCAGACTAATTTTGACATCCAGAAGAAATTCCAAAGGTTTATTATTGAAAATAATAAACCAAAATTTACTGTTGAAATAATTAATTATAAAAGAGTGGCACTTAGATTCTTCGTATGCATAACATGTAGATGACTCTCGCTGACAAGTTGTTTTCGTTTGCACACGCGCAGATTCCAATATTCTGACAAATTGGAACTTCACTGCAAAACAGTCGCACTGATGAAAAGCCGGCATTTAGCGTGATAACATGCACTGATATCCGAAACGGAAAGGTTGGGACGGTAAAGTGGGTTCATTCCGAAGCGATTGAGACCAAAAAGAGCCCTGTTGGGGGAAAAATGAACTATCCAGAGCGTTTCGAAAAATGTTCATGGATCCACCGAATCATGAGTTCATGGATCCACCGTGGAAGCAGCCGTACCAGGCGAAGGTTTCGCGTGGATCCAGGGTGGAAGCAGCCGGTCTGAACGTGTTAAGACCATTTAGGTTCAACCCTCAAATTGTAAAAAAATATTCTTATACATAATACAAAATATTACAATTAGGTAATTAATTCCTAGTTGCATAAGGGAATACAAACCACGAAAAACTTCATGATTCAACAATCACATATTTCAACAAGTTAGTGTCAACCATAGTACCTACACTCTCACAACAATGTGTAGCTATATCATCATCTTTTCTTCGAAAACATTCTCCCACAGCTCTCTCTTTCTTACTCTTCTTTAACGCGACTCCTGTTATGCTTTTCCTTCTAAGTTTGTTGGAAATAAATCGTGTTTAAATTGTTTTTTAATGTGTAACTATAGATGGCATTTTCATATAATTATTTCCAGTTCTGCATTTTCAGTTGGTGGATCAGAGTTTGGAAAAAATGAAAGCCAGAGGTAGCGACCCGAAAGGTAAACTACTGTACACCTTCCTATTTCCATTTTGCTCATATTTCGCTTCCGAGTCTTACAAGGTAGTGGAAGTATTGATTTCACTTTTCAAGGTTGAAAAAAATATTCTCCAAAATCACTCGCTTCTACTCGCTTTCGAATTTTGGTCCCTGTCTGTCTGTCATTAAATGTCTGTAACAGGCAGAACTATAAGAAGTTAACAGTCTTATTCCGATGAAATTTCCAGGGATTTTGCGGAGTAAAGTGTAGATGGTCCCCTATGAAAATCATTACCTTCAGACTGATAAGCCTCTGCGCATGCGCAAACGTAAAATCCATGTAACAGCCAATGAAATTAAATGGTTTTTTTTTTCATTTACAAAAATGTAATTACTACACTTTTTATCCGAATTTGATGATACGAGTATTTTCAGGAATTGTGCGGGTTGGCGTGTAGATGGTTTTCTAAGAGGGTAGTGCAAGGTAGGTAGTGCAAGGGTTTGAAATACAATTCATTTTGAGCTACAATGTAGCGGATCAACAATACAATCGGGTTATTGATACGACAAAGCAATGTGCCTCCTCCACTTGGCAGACTTTTCGTGTTATCTGCAAACTTAAACCTAATAATATGTGCATGTTTTATCAAATAAATATTGTAGTATTAATAATTTAAAATATTTGTACGGAAAAAGCATACACAAATAAAAACAATATTGCTGGAGGCAATACTAAAGAAAAAAACGCGGACACAGAGACACGGAACCAAAATTGTTCAGGAAGGCCTGAGACGTGAAACGCGAGTGCAAATTTTGAAAAGAAAAAATTTTTTTAAACCTTGGAATGTAAAAACATTGCTTCCGTAGGAGTTTCTACGGGTTGATTGTTTTCCGTTGAGAGCTGTTGACTAGTACGTCGGGGCTAGATAAAATTTAGATAAAAATGTTTTCAACCTACTAAATTCGGAAAACTATTACGGTACTATCACGCTAACTATCAAGGTACGTGGAATCTTTGGCCTTGGAATTGGGAAAATTTGGCTGGCCGTACGCCGTACACGGCACTTTCCTCAGTTAGCATTGACCGATTTCGATGAAATTTGGTATGTGGGCTCCATTTGGGGTCTAGTTGTGCCCCGAAGCTTTTGGTTGATGAAGGTCACTTCTAAGAGTTGAAAAATAAGGATTGACATTTTGAAAACGCCCTAACTTAAAATTTTGATATAGAGGTATTGTTTTTCCATTAATTTAAGGCAGTATTGAATTTTTAGAATTTTAAGAGACCACGCGGAGCCCTGTAGGACAAACCGTTCGCTCCCTACGAGAACTTAAAGGTTGGACTTACGATAAATCTGAAACACGAGTGTGAATCGCAAAAGAGGCCTAATCTCCGTTCAAATTTTAGCTGACCGAAATGCGATCGATGTTTTTCTTCATGTTGGATGGTTAATGGCTTTGCAGACGAGTGATCTATATAGAAGAAATAAACCATTGTGTAATAATTTGCAGCGTTTTCATTAATAATCATGACCTATAATAATGATATTATCCTAGTTTATTAATAGAAAAATAGGTAACTTGACTTGTAACATTAATTTATTTCTTGATTGTATTCCTTTATTTTGGTCCCATTTGGTGGTAACAATGGCAAAGCCGTGTTCTTTGCAGACGAGTGATCTATGTAGAAAATTAATAAACCTTTCTGTAATTATTTGCAGCGTTTTTATTTAAATTTAAAAAAAAGATAATGTTTCATATTGCTTATGAAAGTTTTTTATTCACATTCAGCAGTCTTAAATAGGCTCCCTGCAAAATTTCATCTTCTTTGAGCCTCCAGATAATGTTTTGAGTGGTGAACGATTTTCGTAAAAATGAAAAATAGCGAAGATGAAGTTCCGTAGTGACGAATGGGTTGATAGAAAACCATGAAAATCAATGTAAGCCCCGGTCGTGTATCCAGTGATGGAAACAACGACGGTGACAGACACGCAAAAATTGAAATCGCTGGCCATCCTAAAACCGCTACAAATTATTACTCAAAGGCTTATTTAAAATAATAAACCAAAACAAGAATCATGTCAAAAAGCTTATACTACTTTTAAAAAACACAACTTATTCTAGTTTGAGATTTTTTACTTTTTACAATTTCTCCTTTTGTTAGAAGATGGGTTTTGTTGTGTAATATTGGTTGACAATATAGAATGGCCAGCTTTAAAGCTTAATACTTGGCAATTATTTTTGAGGTCAGTAGCTGGTGGATGAATTTTTCATTATTACGTCACTTTCCCGTTCGATTATACAAGTTATGAACAAACCGTAACCGTAATCAATTGAGTTTATGTATTGTACCTACAACTATTTATAGTAACCATCTACATAATTATGCTTCCTGTTTTTCAGATCCGAATTTTGAACCGAATAACTTCTTAGAAGCTCTCATCTACATCGGGTTACAACAAAATAGTAGCCGAGACGAAATAGCTCATTCTGTTTCGGACATAATCGTCGCTGTAAGTTCTACCTTTTTGATAATATCATAATTATTGAAACTCATGCTTAAGTCAGTCTCAGTCGGTCGCCGTTCGTTCCTCGTTGCGGGTCAGTATTTCACGAAATTGAAAGCGCAAAAACTCAAAATTTGTACCTGAATTTGAAGTTTCAGAGGATTTTAGAAATTCATTAGTGCCCGGCCCTAGGGAATTGAAAAACTGAAATATTTCCACCGAAATCATCAAAATCGAACAATAATTGGCAGAGAAAAATGGGAAAAACCGTTAATTCAATTACGTTTTCCCTGTAAAATGAAGCTAAACTTGAAATTTTCAAGGATTTTAGAAACTCATTAGTGCATGGGCCTTGGGGATTGAAAAACTGAAAGATTGCCGCTGGAATCATCAAAATCGAACAATAATTGCCAGAGAAATATGGGGAAAACCGTTTATTCAGTAATTTTTCCCATTTATTTCTGGCAATTATAGTTCGATTTTGATGACTCCGGCGGCAATATTTCATTTTTTCAATTCCCTAGGGCCGTGCACTAATGAATTTCTAAAATCCTTTGAAACTTCAAATTTAGGTACTTTTTTAAATGTGTTTGCTCCTTCGATTTGTCTAAATACTAACCCTCAACGAGGAACGAATGGCGACCGACTGAGACCCCGTGTATCCAGTACTAGTGTTATAGATACCCACGTGCTTAGTAAGATTCAACAAGATGCTGGTAGTTCCGCGCGTATTTGCAATCAAACATTTTACACTAGAAACCAAAATAAAGCCAATAGTTGACTGAGCTCCATGAGTAGATTGAATAAACTATATAGGTTCTTATATGCTAATTTCCTGAAAATTCCATAAATTAGCACCATATTGTTCAAAAGCTCTGAACTTCAAGATAGTAGTAAGATCTCTCCATCATTGACGTAAAGAAGCAAAATTTAAAGTCATGAAGTATAATTGAGCGAATTTTTGAAAAGCCATTTTAAACAAGTTTTTGCTCATTTCGGTTCACAATTGACCAACATCAAAAAACACCGAAGGCGTGAAGGAGGGGATACTCATTTCGGTACCCTACATCAAAAAAATATAAAAATCGTTGTCAAACAAAACTTCAAAAATAAAAATTAAAAACTCATAAATGTAAAATTCTCAAACTTTCTGATAGCTATTTTTTATTATATTGTGTATTCAATTCCCAGACCGTCAAATCAATGATAATTCATGAGTTTCACCACTCGAATCTGCTGAAAAAACACTAAGTTCAATTTTCAAAACATTGAGGTCAAAAACGCGTTTTCGGGTCGTTGATTTTTTGGGGACGAGGTTTTTTGTGGAAAAAAATATAATTGATTATATAACTAAATATATAATATATATAAATAAATATATAACAATAAATTATGATCTTATGAAGTGAAACAAAAAAAGTCTGCCAAGAGGCACATAGCTTCCTCGTATCCATAACACGATGGTATCGATGATCCGATGCATAGCGCGTAATCAAAACTTCAACCTCCAAGTACCTGCAAATTTGTTGATCACGTGACGATGACATTAATTTATAGAGGAGAGTCTCCATCCAGAGTCTCAACAACCCACCCATTAAAATCCCATGAAAATCGAATTAAAACTGTACAAGTTATTCTTATTAAGGATTTCATGTTTGTGCATGGGCAGAGGCTACTATCAATCCTGGTGCGATGGTTTTCATAAGGGACCATCTACAGGCCAACCTTCATAATCCCCGAAAATTTTATCATTATCGGAATGGAAAATGTATGTATTTATCAGTTCCTGGGGTGATGATTTTCATAGGGGACTATCAACATGCCTAACCGTACAATCCCTGAAAATTTCATCGAAATTGAATGGAAAATGTAGAAGTTATGGCTGTTTCAAAGAACGTAGAATCCGAAAATCGAATAAAACATTTCTGTACTCGGTAGGTACTTTCCATGGGTCGATTTTGATGAAATTCGGTATATGGGCTCCATTTGGGGTCTAGTTGTGGCCCGAAGCTTTTGGTTGATGAAGGTCACTTCTAGGGGTTGAAAAATAAGGGTTGGCATTTTTAAAACGCCCTAGCTCAAAAAATTTTGATATGAAGGTAATTGTTTTTCATCAATTTAAAATAGTATTGAATTTGTAGAATCGAACGAGACTGCCCAGACCTCTGTAGGACCAACCGTTCGGTCCCTATGACAGCTTAAGGGTTGGACTTACGATAAATCAGATACACGAGTGTGAATCGCAAAGGAGGCCTAATCTTCGTTCAAATTTAAGCTAACCAAAATGCTATCATTGTTCGTTTTCTCATGATGGCATGTTGCCAAGGAGTTCTGTGATACCCAATAACCAGAGGGGGAGTCCCTTGTACACTGTTTTGCGTCCTTAGCAACCAGTAATCCAATTTCATCATGGAGGCGTCCAAAACCCCCTTTTTCTTTGAACTGGGTGTGAAGCGTTTATTTCTTCCAAATAAACTTGATTGTGAAGTAGGTATGTGGTAGGTCGGTAGTAACTATGGTTGGTATGGTTGGTAGGTAACAATGTCAAAGCCGCGTTCTTTGCAGACGTGTGATCTATATGGAAAAATAATAAACCTTTGTATAATCATTTGTAGCGTTTTGATGTTTTATTTCTATTATTTCAACTTTTCAACTCATGAACGAAAACGATGATTCAATAATTAGTATGTCTTTAATTATAATTTCAGGGGTTTGACACAACGGGGACTTCTATATCCTCGACACTTCTCTTCTTAGCGATGCATCCAGAGTACCAAGAGATGGCATACCAGGAACAGCTGAGAGTGGTGGGAGACAGTTTAAGGCCACCCACGCGAGCAGAGATATCTAATATGATATATCTTGATATGGTCTTCAATGAGACGCTCAGGAACATCGGCGTACCGATAATTTTCAGAGTTCTCCAAGCTGAAACTAAAATAGGTAAATTGAGGGGTATTTAGGTACCTATTTAGGGTAAATATTTTGGTATTTGGCAAAGATATTCAAACGCGTACTGCCTACAGTCCACGTCACGAAATTAGGCGAATCACAATCCATCAAAAACGACTGTATGCCAGGATAATATCCAGAACGGCTGGAGCGCTCCTAATGCTGTGGCACGGGAAACCAGTATTTCCCAAAACTGCTTCAAATGACTCTTAAAGATGATTTGGACAAGTTTCCCCCCTAGTAATGTAAGTTTCCTTATTCCTGAGAGTTTTACTTCCAAGGTTTTGTAATCTATTGGACATGTTTGGGTCATGTTTCCTATTAATTTTAAAAACCATCCCTCATGAGGGAACATTTGACCGGATCCTTATGAATCCTGGAGAAGAAACTACCTCAGAAACAGTTTCTATTCAAAATTTGCCAGTTTCTATAGTGGATTGACTGATTGAAGGCGTTTATTTACATAAACAAGACATGGATTAGTCTCATGACTTATCATCTCTCCTACTTCATCTCGGTAACAATTAGTTGAGAAGCATCCAATCAGCCGTAATTAACATTGCATGAATCATTTCAAAAATCATTTTTAAAGCAATACTATGAGCAGACATGCTCAAAAAATATTCAAAAATAACAAAAGATTTTGAAGGAGTTAGTTAAAGTGGATGGGAATTTCAAAACTTACATGAATACCTATAACACCCACTTTGAATAATTTTGTTCTGGAGACTTGAAATCAATTCTGACTCATAGTTCCTTATTTACTTTTTCAGACGATTTCGTGCTGCCAGAGGGTGCAGCGATAGGTATTATGTTCTGCCAGATAGCGAAAGATCCGAGGTACTTTGAAAAGCCAAATGTCTTTTATCCCGAACATTTCTCAGTCGAAAACGTAGCAAAACGGCCCAAATTTGCATCTATCCCATTCAGTTTCGGCAACCGAGGATGTCCAGGTGAGTATCTTCCATAAATACAAATCAGTTTCACGTATCGGCATGAAAAGTCAATTCCAAGAGATTAAAAGTGAGGGCAGACATTTTCAAAACGCTCTGGCTCGATAACTTTCAATATAAAGATATTGCTTTTTCAATAATATAAAATAGTGAATGAGTAGAATCGAATGAGACCATCCATAATTAAGTAGGACCAACCGTTCGCTTCCTATAAGGAAAAATAAGACTTAATTGATAATTGGGACACAAGATCTGACTCTACTTAATTTGTGACAACAGTTTTTTTTTTAATTTGCTGTGGATGTTTATCCGATAGGCAATACAGAATTATCTATCTTATCTCTATCTATCTAAGATCTGACTTTACTCTACCACGGATTTATCTTTCGTTTTCAGGAAAAATATTCGGCACGACGTACTCTAAACTCATAATTTCCATGTTACTAAGACGGTTCAAATTCACCACACCGCTGAAATTTGATGAGCTTCGTTTAACATTTAGTGTAATGTTGGAACTCAAAAGTGGTTATCCAGTTGAAGCCACTTCAAGGATCAGCGCCCCCAGTTCGTGACTCCATCGAAAAGGTAAGACTATGTTTTTAATGTGCATGTAAATGCAACGATGAAAGCTCCTACACTATTTCGCATTCGTTGCCTACGTGAATTTCACTGATTACTCGTTTTCGTTAGTGCCACGTCGTTTGGTAAAAATGAGCAAGTGATTTTTTGTTTTAAATTTTTATTGGCGTCGTAAAATTGTTACATTCAGCCTTAAGTATATGTCATGATACATTTGTGTTGGACAGGAAAGAACGTCTGCCAAGTGGGTGTGGCACATAGCTTCCTCGTATCCATAATCCGATTGTATAGATGATCCGATGCATAGTAGTTAATCTCAGAACATCAACACAAGATAATCTGTAACATCCTTGAAAATTTCTTCGAAATCGGATGGAAAATGTAGAAGTTATGGCTGTTACAAGGAAATTCACGTTTGCGCATCCGCAGTGGCTACTATCAGTTCGAAGGTGGTGATTTTCATAGGGGACCATCTACAACCTAATCCGCATAATCTCTGAAAATTTCATCGAAATCGGGTAGAAAATGTGGAAGTAATGGCCGTTACAAGGAATTCACGTTTGCGCATGCGCAGCGGCTACAATCAGTCCGGGGGTGATGATCTTCATAGGGGACCATTTAAATACTAATCTGTAACATCCTTGAAAATTTCATTGGAATCGGATGGAAAATGTAGAAGTTATGGCTGTTACAAGGAAATTCACGTTTGTGCATGCGCAGTGGCTACTATCAGTCCGAAGGTAGTGATTTTCATAGGGTACCATATACAACCTAATCCGCATAATCCTTGAAAATTTCATCGAAATCGGGTGGAAAATGTGGAAGTTATGGCCGTTACAAGGAATTCACGTTTGCGCATGCGCAGTCGCTTCTATCAGTCCGGGGATGATGATTTCCATAGGGGACCGTCTACACACCAACCCGCACAATCCCTGAAAATTTCACAGAAATCGGACAATAACTTCGTATAGTTATGCGCGTTACAAGGAATTCATGACAGACACACAGACACACAGACACGGAACCAAAATTGTTCAGAAAGGTCTAAAACGCGAGTGAAAATTTTGATTTTGGAGAACTTTTTTTTTCGTCCTTGAAAAGTGAAAACAAAGCTTCCGCTACCTTGGTAGACTCGGAAGCAAAAAGATTATACCTCAGAAAATATTTACAATAGGCTAACATATTACCTATACGGAGTGTCCCATGTTAAGCACCGAAAAACTTCGGGAGTCAATTCTACAACTAATTTTAGTAAGAAAGTGCCTCATAGCAATTTTTCGTTAGACGCTTAATTTCCGAGTTATTTCAATTTTAAGATTTTTTTCGTGTTTTCGACCTTAAGCCATAAAAATGACTGTAACTCGCTTAATTTACAAGCAATTGAAAATCTAATTACACCGTTGGATAGGGCGTTAAATTTACCATCTTTCTAGTGGTTATACAAATATTTTTGTAAGGTCGTGATGGGTGAAAAATCAACTCGTAAAGTCATTTTTGTAAAATTGTCAAAATTTCCTACTTTTTCTTTTGATTGTTAAGGTTTTACTTCCACATGATTTTTCACGTACCTCTACAACAAAAACTGCGCAAAGATCTCAGCTTTCTAATGGTATAATTTGTTTTAGTTTTACTCCGCTAATTAGGGGTGAAAAATACGTTTGAATGCTAAAAAACGTGGTTGCACTCATGGAAATCAAGGTTTCTGGTTCGTTGGGCCTCGGGCAGGTTCGACGAATTAGGGGTGGAATTCCATGTCATTTTCAACGCTATTAGACTGATTCCATCACAGTTGGTATGAGAAAGCTCAGTATTGAATTTTGGTAGGCCCGAATCTTTTTTTTTTTTTTTACTTGGTACTTATGCACGAATTGAATGTTCAATTCGCAACTTTCTCGATTGTATGAAAAAAGAGATATCTCATAAAGAATAGCGTGTAGATGTGGAATAAAAAATAAAAATAAATAACGATATTTTAGAGAAAGTAAAAATGATGTTTATGAACAAAAATAATCTTTACGTTCATCGAAGTACGTTATTGACTAAACATAAATGAGATAATAAATTATCCTCTACTCCATCTTGACTTCGTTTGTCATTCGTCCGGATACCTGTAAACACAAAGCAAAGTTTTTAACAGCCAAGTAGGAAATAATTGAGGAATGTCAAAATTTGAAGCACTGGTCATCATATTACCGATTCAGAGTAAGTGCTCAATGTGACCTCCTCCTTCTTCAGTACATAATGTGCATCGTCTCCTGACAGCTTATTCTTCAATTATTTTCTACTTGGCTGTTAAAAACTTTGCTTTGTGTTTACAGGTATCCGGACGAATGACAAACGAAGTCAAAGACGGAGTAGAGGATAATTTATTATCTCATTTATGTTTAGTCAATAACGTACTTCGATGAACATAAAGATTATTTTTGTTCATAAACATCATTTTTACTTTCTCTAAAATATCGTTATTTATTTTTATTTTTTATTCCACATCTACACGCTATTCTTTATGAGATATCTCTTTTTTCATACAATCGAGAAAGTTGCGAATTGAACATTCAATTCGTGCATAAATACCAAGTAAAAAAAAAAAAAGATTCGGGCCTACCAAAATTCAATACTGAGCTTTCTCATACCAACTGTGATGGAATCAGTCTAATAGCGTTGAAAATGACGTAGAATTCCACCCTTAATTCGTCGACCTGCCCGAGGCCCAACGAACCAGAAACCTTGATTTCCATGAGTGCAACCACGTTTTTTAGCATTCAAACGTATTTTTCACCCCTAATTAGCGGAGTAAAACTAAAACAAATTATACCATTAGAAAGCTGAGATCTTTGCGCAGTTTTTGTTGTAGAGGTACGTGAAAAATCATGTGGAAGTAAAACCTTAACAATCAAAAGAAAAAGTAGGAAATTTTGACAATTTTACAAAAATGACTTTACGAGTTGATTTTTCACCCATCACGACCTTACAAAAATATTTGTATAACCACTAGAAAGATGGTAAATTTAACGCCCTATCCAACGGTGTAATTAGATTTTCAATTGCTTGTAAATTAAGCGAGTTACAGTCATTTTTATGGCTTAAGGTCGAAAACACGAAAAAAATCTTAAAATTGAAATAACTCGGAAATTAAGCGTCTAACGAAAAATTGCTAAGAGGCACTTTCTTACTAAAATTAGTTGTAGAATCGACTCCCGAAGTTTTTCGGTGCTTAACATGGGACACCCTGTATAATATACAGGGTAATATATAGGTATAATATATAGGTAATATTATGAAGATCTTCGTATTATGAAGATTGCTGGAATACACTTTTATAATTTTGAATTTTATTTCATTATTTTTTAAAAATACAAAATTTTGACAGTTCTCGTTGTCGGGCAACCGCCACTCTTATTTATTTATTCTTTTTAATTAATTTATTATTATTGCTTCCGAGTCTACCAAGGTAGCGGAAGCTTTGTTTTCACTTTTCAAGGACGAAAAAAAAAAGTTCTCCAAAATCAAAATTTTCACTCGCGTTTTGCGTTTTAGACCTTTCTGAACAATTTTGGTTCCGTGTCTGTCTGTCATGAATTCCTTGTAACGCTCATAACTATACGAAGTTATTGTCCGATTTCAATGAAATTTTCAGGGATTGTGCGGGTTGGTGTGTAGACGGTCCCCTATGAAAATCATCATCCCCGGACTGATAGAAGCGACTGCGCATGCGCAAACGTGAATTCCTTGTAACAGCCATAACTTCCACATTTTCCATCCGATTTCAATGAAATTTTCAGGAATGTTACAGATTGGTATTTAGATGGTCCCCTATGAAAATCGCCACCGTCGGACTGATAGTAGCTACTGCGCATGCGCAAACGTGAATTTCCTTGTAACAGCCATAACTTCTACATTTTCCACTCGATTTCGATGAAATTCTCAGGAATTATGTGGATTAGGTTGTAGATGATCCCCTATGAAAATCATCGTCCCCGGACTGATAGAAGCGACTGCGCATGCGCAAACGTGAATTCCTTGTAACGGCCACAACTTCCACATTTTCAATTCGATTTCAATGAAATTTTCAGGGATGTTACAGATTAGTATTTAGATGATCCCCTATGAAAATCACCACCTTCGGACTGATAGTAGCCATTGCACATGCGCAAACGTGAATTTCCTTGTAACGGCCATAATTTTTACATTTTCCACTTGATTTCAATGAAATTTTCAGGGATTTTACAGAGTAGTGTTTAGATGGTCCCCTATGAAAATCACATAGAATTGTTTTTCATAGAGGGATTCATTCATACAGGTCTCCTGTGAGAAAGCTCAGAGGATAAAGTCTTGATCTGAGCTTCTAAGGTCGCGTTCGAAACCCAGCCGAGGCTATGTATTGCTTCCGAGTCTACCAAGGTAGCGGAAGCTTTGTTTTCACTTTTCAAGGATGAAAAAAAAAGTTCTCCAAAATCAAAATTTTCACTCTTGTTTTGCGTTTTAGAGCTTTCTGAACAATTTTGGTTCCGTGTCAGTGTGTCTGTCTGTCTGTCTGTCTGTGTGTCTGTCATGATTTCCTTGTAACGCGCATAACTATACGAAGTTATTGTCCGATTTCTATGAAATGTTCAGAGATTGTGCGGGTTGGTGTGTAGACGGTCCCCTAAAATAATCATCATCCCCGGACTGATAGAAGCGACTGCGCATGCGCAAACGTGAATTCCTTGTAACGGCCATAACTTCCACATTTTCCATCCGATTTCAATGAAATTTTCAGGGATTATGCGGATTAGGTTGTAGATGGTCCCCTATGAAAATCACTACCTTCGGACTGATAGTAGCCACTGCGCACGCACAAACGTGAATTCCTTGTAACGGCCATAACTTCCACATTTTCCAGCCGATTTCGATGAAATTTTCAGGGATTATGCGGATTAGGTTGTAGATGGTCCCCTATGAAAATCACCACCTTCGGACTGGTAGTAGCCACTGCGCATGCGCAAACGTGAATTTCCTTGTAACGGCCATAACTTCCACATTTTCCAGCCGATTTCGATGAAATTCTCAGGGATTATGCGGATTAGGTTGTAGATGGTCCCCAATGAAGATGATCACCCCGGACCGATAGTAGCCGCTGCGCATGCGCAAACGTGAATTCCTTGTAACAGCCCTAACTTCCTCATTTTCTACCCGATTTTGATGACATTTTCAGGGATCACGCGGATTAGATTGTAGATGGTCTCCAATGAAAATCAAGGCCTTGAAATTTACAGTAGCCTCTGCGCATGCGCAAACGTAAAATCCTTGTAACAGCCATAACACTTATATTTTTCATCCGAATTTGATGAAATTTTCTAGGATTGTCCAGATTAGCGTGTGGATGGCCCCCTATGAGGGTAGTGGAAGGTACTTAGAGATTGATGTTTTGAGATTAGCTACTATGCATCGGATCATATATATAATCGGGTTATGGGTACGAGGAAGCTATGTGCCACACCCACTTGGCAGACTTTTTTTTATCCAATCACATACACCTACTCACTTAATTTTTCATCCGAATTTGATGAAATTTTCTAGGATTGTCCAGATTAGCGTGTGGATGGTCCCCTATGAGGGTAGTGAAAGGTACTTAGAGATTGGTGTTTTGAGATTAACTACTATGCATCGGATCATCTATACAATCGGGAATTGGATACGAGGAAGCTATGTGCCACACCCACTTGGCAGACGTTTTTTTTCTGAGTTATTCTTTGCTCCCAAAGAATTGGCCTTTGTTTCCAAAAACGGGCACTCGCTTTTTGGTTTATTATTTTCAATAATGAACCTTTGGAATCGCCCAAGAAAAAAAAATTTTTAACACCCCCTCAAAATTTGATGGTTTACGTTTCAAGGTACGCAGAATCCAAAAATCGAATAAAAATTTGGCCGTCCGTCCGCCGTACGCCGCGGCGTACGCCGTACGCGGCACTTTTGCCACTTAGCATTGACCGATTTTGATGAAATTGACCGATTTTGGTTGATGTAGGTAACTTCTAAGGCTTCCAAAATCGATTTTGAAATTTTGAAAACGCCCTGACTCAAAAAATGTTCATATAAAGGTACCAAATTTAATAAAAATCGTTCAATGCTAAGGAAAGTGCCGTGTACGGCGGATGACGGACGGACGGCCAAATTTGTATTAGATTTTTGGATTCTACGTACCTTGAAACGTAAACCAACAAATTTTGAGGGGGGTTAAAATTATTTTTTTCTTGGTCGATTCCAAAGGTTCATTATTGAAAATAATGAACCAAGAATGAGTATTCAGGCAAGGTGGTTTTTGGTGAACTGTATTTTCGGAATAATAACTTTTCAACAAGTTGTTATTAAAATATCTTGGAAGTAATCAACTATTGAAGTGATTCAAACAATTTGGAATTTAGTCGGTAGGTAATTTCGACACCCTCTCCATCTTGCCATTAAACAATACTTTCAAAATTCGTAGGGCATAACTAGATTGATTTCAGCGTCGAAAAAACCAACCACCCAAATCGATGTGAAATTGAGGCAGAGTATAGGCTGGGTAGAGTGTACCAAGATTATGCTCGAAAATGCGCGTATTTCAAGCGTTAACCCCCTTCCCCCCAGCGCCTGTGGTTTTTCACAGATTCGGATTCAAAATTTTCTAAAACTGATTGGTTCGTGGTTTTTTCCTGTTTAATGTTGTCCTCCTGCACCTCAGATTAATCGCATAAGGACGCCCAATTCATGCTATGTGACGTCCTAAAAATAAATAAAAACAACAAGTAGGTGACACATTTTTAAAGGTTTTCAGACAGTTTCGCCCACTGGGGAAGTCTCGTTTCACACTTTGTAAATAGAAGTCGAAAACTACTCTAAAATCGCCTCGTGCTGTTTCAGAATGAAAATTTTCTCGCTTGTCAACGTTTGCGAACCTATCCATTGCATGTTTGATTTTATTTACGAAGAACATGAAACATGGATGTCAAGACTATTTCTCACTAGTCGTCAAGGCTGATGGGCAGTTTAATATTGATTTCTATAGTGGTTTTCACCAATGAACTTCATTGATTACATTAATATGTATTAAAATATGAAAGGCTTTCTGTCAAGATTTATTTTTTTAATTTATTTGTTTCATTGACTTAAATAATTTTGTTGGACCTTTTGTTCTTTGTATTTATTTTCCCTTCAACTTTTCCCTCTCCACCTTTCTATTATATAAAAAACCGACCGTCATAGGGGCTAATAACGACTGACCACAGAATGAAAGAGACAAATAGCCGTTTTTGGCGCCTCCTTTCCCCATCTTGTTCAAGCGACGAACAGTAGGTACAACTATATACGATACATAGATATCTTCAAGCAAAAACAATAACCATGCAAATTGGTTGGAAACTAAGACTAAGACCTTAAGAATACACGTTTGTCACACACACAGGCATCACCTTGGGATTTTTACGGATTCGGTTTTAGGATGCTTTAAAACAGACTTGTGCTTGGTTATCTCTTTCCACGTTGTGTTGGCTTGCTTACCCCATATCAATGTCATAAAGACGCCCAGCCTCTCGGTGGGACGTCATAAAAAATGTGTTCGTTTACAATGGGGGTTAATAGTTGAGTTCCTACCAATAGATACTTTTCTGATTTTGGTTCATAATTTGCAATAATACACCTTTGGAATCGAGGAAGAAAACAAACTTCCCCCTCCCAGCCCTCAAATTCGCTGTATTACGTTTCAGGGGACGTAGAATTCAAAAATCGATTATTTTTGTTTAAATCCGTCAGTCCACCATGCACTTGTTATTTACCTTGGACCGAAATGTATACAAATTTTGTATGTGTGCTCCACTTGGGGTCTAGTGGTGCATTAAAACTTTGGGTTGTCAGACTCTATCAAGTAGTAGAAAATAGGGGCTGAATGTTCGTGTATTCAGTTATGTCAAGCTTAGTTCTGGCCTCTTGGTATAAAACCTGGGTAGGTACGAGTAGTCAATAGGTGTTTTCATTCTTTTAATGAGAGACTCCCAAAGTAAAACAAGTAGGAAGATGTCATCGACATCCGACTACCGGTACAACTACTGGACCGTTGGGTCGAAAAATAGAGCAACCGTGCAAAAGGTATGTGCTAATTGTCTAAGACCAGAAAGCAATTAGGTAACAAGTGAGCTCATCGTGGGGAAGAGAGTTCAACCAGATGGTGTGACGGAACCGCGATAATATGTAAATTCCGACTGCCATCATCAGGAAGAGTCTCTGCAAGCATTCTACCTCGGACATCACCTTCTGTCTTCAGGCCGAGATGCTGACGTCAAGACCCGAGTTTGGTTCTTTTTTGCTTCCGAGTCTACCAAGGTAGCGGAAGCTTTGTTTTTTAGTATAAGTATAAGTATATTAAGTAAACGTAGGTTTATTTATATCGATATGATGGAAAGGAGTAATTGTGGGCCAAAATTGTAATTCTTACCTAGTTCAACCCCACATTGCTCCTCCGCTGTCACAATAGAATTGCATTTTCAATAGAAATTAACCCGATTAAGCTGAAAGCGCCGGTCCAAAAAGCCCCGTACTAAGTCCATTTGATTCTAAAAGCTGGATTGATATTTCAAAACGTCATCTTCTTCACCTAAAACGTAGCTTTTAGTACTTTTTGAATTCAAACGAAGTGGATAAAGTACTTTTTGAAACGAAACGGATACGAGTCCGAGGTCTGTCGGAGGCCAATAGTCCCAGGCATTAGTATTCGAAACTACGAGTCCGAAACTCGTATGGTCCGATTTTGATGAAATGTTTGTAGCTTGCACACAAAAGCACTGAGTTGTTTTTGTATGAACGCAATCTCCATTGGATTAGTAGTACCTAATTTCCAACTGTGATTTTCATGCGATCTAATAGCCTGTTATTGCTGAAATTTGAAGGGTGGTTTACGGGTAGTACCATGGTGATTGCTTACGATCCGATTAAGAGGGGCTGGTGAAAAATCAACAACATAATTGCGATCGCATTTCCTCAATCAAGTTGCTGTTTTTTCAATTTCTAATGTGATTATTTGGATCGTGAAAATGATTCAGATTCATAAGAGGGAAATCATCAGAGGTACTGCTCTATAAACCAATGTTCAATCATGTTAACACCCATGAATTCTATATGTCCAATGACCACATTTTCGGTGTGAAGAAGCTAAGCAGCACAAAAAACTTGACAGAATTTTTCTGTTTAGCTATCGGAAAGAATGTTTGGAGTTCAGGAAGAGAAAGAGTCATCTTCAAAACTTCTTTAGAAATGGTAACTTACCAGTGTTGGACCGTATCGGTTGGTGTGGATGAGACCTAATCACTTGACGTCACACGGCTTCGCTTGGTATCCTTTCCGGCCTTAAAGCTGAAGGTGGTGGATTTGGGCGCTCAGTCGTCGCAGCTCCGATCTGCACGAGAGCCCCAATAATTAATCGGATTCAGCTTTTGAGCATGAACAAGGAAAGAGCGTCTCCCAAGAGGGGATACTAGGAAGGAATGAAAACGGATGTGCATCATGTGCTCAGGCTCAGTCGTTCAGTGAGAGTGAGATGGGTCGGGTAGTCGTCGTACTCGCGCTATGTGCCTCCTTGGTCAGCTGTCTTCCAGAGAACGTCGTTGAAGACGGAAACGTACTCTTCAACGGCGACTACGAGCCGTCGTCTGGCAGAGGGGCGTACCTGGCGGAGGATCGTAAAGATTTTTCGAACCCGAGCAACGCCTCGTTCACCGAAGAGAGGACAGTCACCAGCGAGCAACGAAAAGACGGTATACACCATAAAGTTACCATAACAAAAAAAGTTCGCGTTCCTTACACCGTTCATGTTGAGAAGAGGATCCCCAAAATCATCGAAGTCCCGGTTGACAAACCATTTAACGTTTACGTCCCAAAGCCATACCCTGTCATCGTTGAAAAGAAAGTTCCTTACGAAATCAAAGTTCCTCTTCCACAACCATACACAGTTGAGAAGAAAGTACCGTACCCAGTCAAAGTTCTTGTAGACAAGCCGTACACCCTCCACGTTCCCAAACCTTACCCAGTTGAAGTTGAGAAAAAATTTGAATTTGAAGTAGAGAAAAAAGTACCAGTAGAAGTCAAGGTTCCAGTAGAACGTCGTTATCCGGTCCACGTCATCGTAGAAAAAGAAGTAAAATTTCCTGTAGAAAAGAAAATTCCCGTTCCCGTGAAAGTTCCTCACGATAAACCGATCCCAATACACGTGACTAAACACGTGCCAGTTCACGTCGACAAGCCCGTTCCATACACCGTTGAGAAAGTGTCTACTTACCCTGTCAATGTACCTTTTAGAATCCCCATAAAAGTTCATTATCAGGAAGGTGGGTCGATGGATGAGTTGTACTCCAATTCGTTTTCAGCTCCGGAAATGCAGAATCTCGAATGGTCAGAAGCTATGGCGTCTGCTTCTAAAGCCATAAGAAGTCACGAACAGAACCGTTTCAGATCTCCTGTGCGTCACGGGTTCTCGCACCCTTCTCAAAGAGGTTCATACTCGAAGAATGCGTACTTATTGAGTCAGTCTGCGAAGAATCGCCCTTATTTCCAAAACCATCACACCAATAATAGGATTCCAACTAAACTACATCAAGTTTTACCACAATCAACATATGAGGTGAATGAAGCGCAACTGCCCTCAGAAAATGTACAAGCTACGCCGTTTCTATCGAAACCTGATTCAGAAATCATTGTACCTCAACTTCTGATCGGCAGTCCTCCGCAGCAAAGTACTAATATGCTACTATCTCAAGCCGCTCTCGCCTCTATAGTGCAAACTCGTAATAACGACGCCAAAATCCGTCATTCTGCTTCTCATTATCGGAACGAAGGTTCACCTACTACAGTTACCCAATCAGAGCAACACAATTTCGGATCAGCTTTGCACCCTTCTTCAGCTCATCATAAAAACGAAGGTCCATCTTTCACGATTTCCCATACAGTGCAACACAATTCTGGTTCATCCTTCCATCCGTCAGCAGCTTCTTCGAATATATCACCATCCCCTCACCAATTCCACTTCATCTCAGATCAAAATTCCCATGAAGTTCAAAATGGGAAGTCTCAATTATCCAACTCTCTAGGAAATATCCATTCAATCCGACAAATTCCACAAAATGAACAAATTAAAAATTCCCAAGTTCCCAGCGCTACTTTCTTCAGACCTGCTTCCCAAAACGACACAACTACTCATCGAGTTCCTTTCCCGAAACTTATTGAGCCGACTGCAGAAGGATTGAGGAACCATCAATCTTTGTTACATCAAAATGCAGCAGAACAATCTCACCAAATCTATGGATTATCACATCACAAATCCCAAGGAATAACAACTGGCGCAGAAACATCCGCTCCCCATGAATCTTCTGTAGATTTAAATTTACGATTCTCACCGGTTAAATTTCCATCGGCACCTTCTAACGATTTTCAACCATCAGCACAACAGCATACAGTAGGCTCAAGAAATCAAATTGCTCAGTCTTTAGCTCAGCAGCATTCAGCAGCACTACAGCATTCTTCAACGCCACAACATTCTTCAGTACAACAGCATTCTTCAGCACAGCAGCATTCTTCAGTACAACAGCATTCTTCAGTACAACAGCATTCTTCAGCACAACAGCATTCTTCAGCACAACAGCATTCTTCAGCACAACAGCATTCTTCAGCAGAACATCATTCTTCAGTACAACAGCATTCTTCAACCCCACAATATTCTTCAACACCACAACATTCTTCAGTACAACAGCATTCTTCAGCACAGCAGCATTCTTCAGGCTCAAGAAGTCCAAAAGATGAACCAAACGTTTCCAGCAGTTTTATAGGCAGCAAAACTTTACTTGGTGGCCAAGAACTCGTGTACTCCGCTTCCATACAACACAATGCAGCCTCTCGATAATACGAGTAGTATGCATCGAATTTCATCAGAGGCCATATTTCAATCAAGTTACCACAACGATAATAATTTATTGAGACTTGGTGGTTTTGATGGAGTGCTTCAGTATTTAATTATACAATTAATTCGGATATGCAACAACAGATGTCCTCTCACAGTTCCTCAGTTACTGTTTCTTCCAACTCAATATGGAATTCTACAACGTTTCATGAATTATGTTCAAGAAGAAAAATTGTAATTTTCAGAAATACGTAGGTACATGCTTTCGACAATTCACTGTTTCTGTCCACTGACGTTTATTAGTGAGAATTCGGAGGTGCAATCATGTACCAGTAATACATCAATATGTAGCAAAGATGATAAGTGTGAATAGATTCGAGACTTGAGTATATTTTAAGACTGCGCTTATATAATAAAAGTGAACCTATTCATATTTTATCCTATTAAATTTCTAAGTCGCATTATTTATTGAATCAAAATAAATTGTTTTTGTTTAAAGGGGTTGATATTTTGTATACTCCTTTTTTTTATTAACAAGAAACGTTCGTAGGCAGTGCCTTATTAGATCTATAGCACAAAAGTGATTCACGTGTAACAACAACAAAAAACAACAAAAGAGGAAAAGAGCTAGTTCAGTAACCAGCTCTTATACATGAGTATCTGGAGGAGATAAACTCCTACATAAATAAGGGCACATAATTATAAGATAATAACAGGTAATTGACGAAAGGTGCATATTTGCACGTATAGAGGTAACAGGGGATTAGCTGACGCCATCGGCGTTGTCCGAATGGTGTTTCCTTTTTAGGCGGCGTGCAATGCGAGGAGGAGGGCGGCTCACTAGTGGGTTCGGATGGGCTGGTGCTCTTAAGTACTTTTGGTGGTATGTTGCGATAAGAGTGTCGTGTACAGTAGGAATTTCAAAGTCCTTGTGCAATTCCTCGTTTCGTATGTACCAAGGGGCGTTACATATCAGCCGGAGTACTCGGTTTTGTAGGACCTGTATACGAGTTTGCGATGCAGAGCTCCAGAGGCCACCACCATAGAGCCAGATAGGTCGTATGAGTACCTTATAGATGGTAAGTTTGAGATGTTTGGGTGCCTGAGAAGTGACTTGAGCAGGTGAATACGAGTTCTAACCTTCCCAGTCAAGGAGGTGATGTGGCCGTTCCAGGTAAGGCGCTGATCGAGCGGGAAGCCGAGGTAAGTGACTTTGGATTTTTCAGATAAAGGAAAGCTAGATTCCTAATATTATTCACGAGTATAAAATGAATGTCACCTGCCAATTGGCCACATAATCCCCAACCCCAACTCCACCAACCAATTTACTGGAAAGTAAGTTCTCCATTTAACCAGGTTGGATAGTTTTTAGGGAACTTTTACTGGTCATGGCAGCGTTTAACCCACTCGAGTTTCAATGTTACGCACGAATTTCTCATGGATTTATGAATCTTACCTCTTCATCACTGAATGTGTCCAATTGAACCCAAAAACTGCCTGGGATTTGGCCGTAGCAGCATATTCCACGCTAAACGCGGAAGATGCTCGCTCGCACGCCAACACGTTGTCACGCTATTAGATATAAAACTAAGTTCAGTTACAGCAGATAAGAGCTCTTAGTTCTTATGGCCTTTTCTCAGCGTTCAATGGGTTTTTAAAGTTGTCCTCTGCGTAGAGAGTTCCTAAAGATGATTTTGGCATAACGGCGAAGCTAACGGCGACCGTAGATCACCTTCTGCGCATGCGCAGAAAATTACGGCGATCAAATAACGTCCGAGCAAGCTCAGAAAATTGGTTTCAAGAACCTTTTAGGGCTCGTAAAATGGTGTATTGACCACTGAGCGGCGCTGGGATATATCCCTCCTTCAAGACTGGTACGAGTTGCGGGTCATTGCCTATCTATCGTTCGCATCGTAGAACTGTCTCACCGACATTAGAACGAGCTGGTAACAGGCCGAGAGAAAACGAAATAATTAAGGGACTTTTTGATCCAATCCAGAATAATGCTAAGTGGGTGTGGCACATAGCTTCCTCGTATCCAAAATACGATTGTAAATATGGTCCTTTAGTACACGTATAAAAGATAATCAAAACATCAATCTCTAAGTACCTACCATTACTCTTCAAACTTGGTGATAAGATGACGACGACATTATTTATGGGGAACCATCCGGAGTCTCAATCTTACAATCCCTGAAAATCCCATCGATATTGAATGAAAACTTTAGACGTTCTGATTATTGAGAGTTTGAATTGGCGCACACACAGAGGCCACCAATGATCCTATCACAATGAATTTGATAAGGGACCATCTATATACCTCAACTCATCAAATTCTGACAAAAAATGTAGAAGTTACGGATCACAATGAATTTTATAACAGATCATCCAGCCTCGCACAATCTCTAAAATCGCAGATCAATCGGCGTGATCCCTAAAAATGTCATCGAATACGGAATTTCGTCGAATAGTATGGTTACTCAAATGATCAGCGGAAGCTTTGTTTTCACTTTTCAAGGACAAAAAAAAAGTTCTCCAAAATCAAAATTTTCACTCGCGTTTTGCGATTTAGACCTTTCTGAACAATTTTGGTTCCGTGTCTGTCTGTCATGAAATCCTTGTAACGCGCATAACTATACGAAGTTATTGTCCAATTTCTATGAAATTTTCGGGGATTGTGCGTGTTGGTTTGTAGACGGTCCCCTATGAAAATCATCATCCCCGGACTGATAGAAGCGACTGCGCATGCGCAAACGTGAATTCCTTGTAACGGCCACAACTTCTACATTTTCCATCCGATTTCACTGAAATTTTCAGGGATGTTACAGATTAGTATTTAGATGGTCTCCTATGAAAATCACCACCTTCGGACTGATAGTAGCCACTGCGCATGCGCAAACGTGAATTTCCTTGTAACGGTCATAACTTCCACATTTTCTACCCGATTTCGATGACATTTTCAGTGATTACGCGGATTAGGTTGTAGATGGTCCCCAATGAAAATCAAGGCCTTAAAATTTACAGTAGCCTCTGCGCATGGGCAAACGTAAAATCCTTGTAACAGCCGTACATTTGTAGCCCCCGCGTGTGACGTATCTCAAATCCTATTCAACCAATTACCTGGCCCTATAGATCAGTTAGCACTGTTCTAGACTCCCACCCAGGGGTCCAAGGTTCGACTCCCAGTCAATCAAAGAAATTTTTCAACCCAATCACTACTCACTTACATTTTTCGTCCGAATTTGATGACATTTTCTAGGATTGTCCAGATTAGCGTGTAGATGGTCCCCTATGAGGGTAGTGAAAGGTACTTAGAGATTGGTGTTTTCAGATTAACTACTATGCATCGGATCATCTATATGTATAATCGGGTTATGGATACGAGGAAGCTATGTGCCACACCCACTTGGCAGACGTTTTTGTATTATGCTTAATTTCTCGTCACCAACATGACTCGATGACTTCAAACCGAATAATCAAGTTATCTATAAATATAAATTAATCAATAACGAGTACAGTCATTATTTAAACGATTGGCTGGGAAGGAAAGACAACGTTCGACCCTTCATTCATTATTGTTTTATAAGTAAGCCCACACGTACCTGTACAGTTTATACGTCTATTAGGTATTCGTTTATAAATAACGAATACAGTCATTATTTTAATGACTGGCTAGGAAGAAAAGCCCACTCGTATGTTTGTTTTCAGGTACCAAAAAATAACTCCAAGAATGCTTTTTAGTTTCATAGGTCTTTCGAACAGAAAAAAACCGTTATTTCCAAAAATGTATTTGTACAATTAAACCAACAAACGTAACAATAAGCAAGAAACAAAATTGCATGGAAAAGAGGGAACAGTATCTTCAAGATACTAACCAATTACAGAATTTATATTGACAACCACCCATTTCAGCGGAATTTCTAGGGTAACACAGCCAAGAAAACAGGAAAAGATCAAAATACACATTCTCGGAATAAAGAAGCGTTATTGTCCTACAGTGTACCTAGCGGCCAAAAAAAGTCTTTTCTTAATTTCCTGTCATCAAAATTGGTTGAGGTACGATTTTGTTCCTACAAGATGGGAGCGCAGCGAGGATTTCCGGACTTCCCAAGGGCTGGTATCCTCGAGAACTCCAGCTACTGACGTGACATGGCAACCGAATGAATTATTGATATGCGTTTTTCACACTTGTTATTGAAAGAGGTAGAATAATGTCAGTACTCGCCGGAGTTACGACAAAATGAGCAAAATACTCGGTTAATAGGAATGCACTATACGACAACTTTTGATAATACATACCTCTAAATAACTAGGGATTTAATCCAGCCAACAGCGAACTCCCGAGGAATCACCGTCATCTTGATGATCTGGCCTAATATGAGCCACAAATATCATTGAATTTGGATTTGAACTCATTTCTTTTTTCAATCACAGGACGAAATTACAATAAAAAGTTTGGGAGCCGCAACTTCCTGTCTTTTTTTTCTCGACAACCTGAAACTTTCCCATTGTAGCCTCTAAAAGCTTCTAAGAGGAGATGAATGTCAAATTCCACCAGATTATACTCGACCTTTCTTGGAAACGTGATGAAGGTACCTGTGCGATACGAACAACTTTTTATAAACTAGATGTTTTACGCCCTTGATAACGTGCAACAATAGTAATATTGAGTGAGATAACAAATTACAATCTCTCAAAATCTAAAATGTTTTTCTGGAAAAATTAAGTCAATATGAGCTACTTAATGTTTTAGAACGGTTTAGTACCTATTATCATAACTGCACAGGAATGCCTAAATTCGTGCGATTAAACTAACATAAACAACACTATAAACTAGACGATAAGATTGAAAGTCGATTAAAATACTTAGCATAGGAAATGTAGGTACAATAGTACAGTTATAGTGAGTGATTATGCAAGGGCCCTCGGAACGTTGTCTTCGTGCTCCAGAAGCTCGGCGTAGTTGACGATGTCGAACTGCTTGGTGGTGCCAGCGAATTCGATGAACTTCACTTCCGGTTCTGCACTTCGTTTATACACTGAAATAATACAGTAATAGAGTAGAGTAAAGGCAGAGCTGGAGGTGGAGTTGAGCACACTGTGAGAGACGTGTAGAAGGTCTAAAAAAAGGTCTGCCAAGAGGGGGGTGTGGGTATGGTGTAAATTAAGGTTTTTAACTGAATAAACAGTTTTCCCCATTTTTCTCTGGCAATTATTGTTCGATTTTGATGATTCCAGTGGCAATCTTTTAGTTTTTCAATTTAAAAAAAATTGGTTCCCGAGTTCAATTTCCAATTAAAAATTCAAGGTTTCGTACATTACGTAAAGTTCTCTTTTCAGAGGGATTTTTCATATCCCAAACCTTGAATAAAAAAAGATAAGGCATCTTACCGATATAAAAATAGGGTAGAAAAATAGGTAAAATTCAGGTATGCAGAACATTGAAAAGGTACCTCCGCTGACGAATTTCTCAAGTCGATAGATGGGGTAGTCACTGCACTCTCTCTGGATATATGTTCCCAAGTTAGAGCGATCCTCAATTTGAGGAGTCACCACCTTCATAGTCTCACGAAGCAATCCCGTGTTCACTTCATAGTAACCTGCAAAGAATCGACTAGTCAGTGGAGGAATTGAGTTGCTTGATAAACATAATATGCACAAAATGGGGAGCGTATGGGGAAATTTTAAAACAATTCCTTGTAGAGTCGGTTAACAGAATCTGAGATCAGCGCTGAAAGGAAAATGTCCAAATATATTGCTGAGTAACATAAAAAACATAATGTCCGAAGTTAGGCAGCCCTAAAGCCCATTGGTAACTGCTCAATAACCTCAAGGCTAGGATCGTCGAGGCAACAAGCTAACTTTGCTTTGAGTTCCTGATCGCCTTGCTTAAGAGATCGCAGTCCCATCTTCTTGCCCATGAACCCTAGCTAAGCATTACTAAGAGCTCCATTACTCTTCAGGTCCAGAAATGGGAGGATAACGAAAGAGGTGCACATTGGTGCAATATTCCAATGCAGAGGCAAACCAGATGATCACCATGTTGAAGAGAAGATCAAACGCTTTGATATTGAAACGGAAAGACCTTCAAACCACAGCAGGCCTCCTCACTGGCCATTGCCCCTTTAGATACCATCTCAACGAAGTGGGCTAGGCCAGTACAGTTGAATATCTCGTCTGGTACGGAAAAGTCGAGCTCACTGTGAGTCCCTACTGTAGCATCTATTAGTTTCTGACATTTTTTGGTAAGGAAACTCCAGTCCCAACCGAAATTTCTCAGGAAACACCAGCAAAACTCCTTCACTTTGTGAACGAATAGATCTTAAGGGGGCCTCAGTCGTTCTTAGTATTTCGCGAAATGGAAGGCGAAAAAACGTAAAAAGTTGTACCTAAATTTAAAATTTTAAAGGATTTTAGAAATTCATTAGTGCATGGGCCTGGGGAATCGACAAACTGAAATATTGCCGTCGGAATCATCTAAATCGAACAATAATTGCCAAAGAAAAACTATTAAATAAACGGGTTTTTTTATGGAAAAAAACTACTGAATAAACGGTTTTTCCCATATTTCTCTGGCAATTATTGTTCGATTTTGATTATTCCAGCGGCAATCTTTCAGTTTTTATATCCCTAAGGCCCATGAGGGTATGAGGGGGAGTGCGGAGGAGGTCATCGGAACATTGCGTCCACAGACAATCATACATGAGATGATTAAGAACAAGTCGAACTGGGACGCTGTGGCAGTATTTGTCACATCAGTCCTCAAAGCAAAAAAGCTGGATGGAAGATGGGAGGAAGAAGATGAGGAATTGAATTGAAGGAGACCAGAAGTAGGAGCAGCCATGTGGCACAAAAAAAGGGCTCACCCTGAAGTAATACTGTACAAGTGGTTCCGGGGTGAGTCCTAAGCAGAGGTAGTTTTAGTTGGTAGGCCCAATGCATGGGGAGTCCAACACTGTTGGGGTGACTTCCCCTTCGCTCTTAAAGAGTTTTCCCCACTTCCGTAACAAAAAAAAAAGGCCCATGAACTAATGACATTTTTAAAATCCTTGAAAATTTCAAGTTTAGTTACATTTTATGGGAAAAACATAACTGAATTAACGGTTTTCCCCATTTTTCTCTGGCAATTATTGTTCGATTTTGATGATTCCAACGGCAACATTTCAGTTTTTCAACTCTCTAGGCCCACTCACTAATGAATTTCTAAAATCCTTTAAAATTTAAAATTTGGGTACAACTTTCGAGATTTTGCGCCTTCAATTACGTGAAATACTGACCCGGAACGAGGAACGAACGGCGACCGACTGAGACCCCCTTAAAGCAGGTACTTAATTGATTAGGGAACTTCGAAAACCATCAATCATGGTCCACGTGACAAAATAAACCCGTCCCAGAAGAAAAATGAACTGCTCATTTCGTTATCCTAAATAATTTCTCTCAACAACGAAACCCATCAAAAATTTTACTCACCATTGTGCATTTTCTTGACAAGATCGAGAAGCGTGTTCGGGGGAAGAACTTCTGTCCTGTTTAGTGGCATCACAAAGCATTTTTTCCCATTGACGTCGACAATTCCTGTCTTGTTCTACAAACAACAAAGGTGAACAAATTATTATGAAGTAACACACCTAATATTGTATGATATACTATCTCCAGGAATGTGGACAGATTTAGCCCGAAGACTAATTGCTAAGAAAGATGTCACCAAGATTGATGTCATCACGCATTCCCGTTACTCCCCGAACTAATCTGTCAACGTGGCAAGTGTCAAAATAACCCCGATTCGAGTGAGAAAGTGCTTAAGTATAAGACCGAAATTTACATTTCACAATTTTACCTTCAAGTAATTACTTAGTAGTGATCTTACTATTTTGAAGTCATGGATGAATTTGCTATGGCGCCCTCCGTTGAAGTCTGGAACATTGATTTTCTCATAGGTATCGTCGATTTCGAAATCTTCTCTAAAGTAATTTGGGAAACTGTTCTCAGCCAGCATCTGATCGTCCGCAAGCTGAAAGAAATGTAACACTTCAAATATTAACAATTTGAGAAAACACCTGTCTTTAATGATTTGGTCTGTCTTCGTTATATTGTCAACTAAACGTTGATAAGTTAAATACTCCCCACTTTTTTGTACTTTTAATTTTAATGGGTTGATTGGGGTTAAGTGCAGTTTTCATCGTTTTGGGTTATCCCATGGGCTAACAAATCGAACAAAACTTGACCAACGGATGTGAAAACCGAAGTTATTAGGCAGGTAATGTACTCATGGCAACTGGACACAAACAAATCAATTCACTACGTAATAATTGATTAGAAATATAAAATTCATCAAGCATCGTGTGGGCCATATAATTCAGACATTCTATCAAATATGCCAAATCCCTAAAGAAGCCAGTTTTCTTTGACAAAAAAACCTAGAATCCAAGAATAGAATAAGTGAAACATTTTCCGTCCGCCCGCCTGTTCGCCGTACGCGGCACTTTCCTTAGTTATCATGGACTGATTTTGATGAAATTTGGTGTATGGGCTCCGTTTGGGGTCTGGTAGTGCGCCGAAGCTTGATTATTGTCAATCACTTCTAAGAGGTGAAAAATTAGGACTGAAATCTTCAAAATGCCCTAGCTCATTTTGATACATTCAATATTTATGAAGGTATTGTTTTCTCATCAATAAAATATTGAATATTGAAAACATTGTAATATAATACTGAAAATATTGAATTTTCAGAATCGAATGAGTTCACCCAGAGTTCTGTTAGGCAAATAGTTCGCTCCCCATAAGAACTTGAGGGTTGGACTCAATTTTGCGTCCTTAGCAACCACTAATCAAATTCAATAACTAAGGCACCCTAAACTCCCTATTTTGTTGAATTGAGCGTAAAGAGTTTATTTCTTCAAAATAAATTTGATTGTGAAGCTAAAATATGATGTGTAGGAACTGAAATGGCAAAGCTGTGTTTTTTGCAGGCGAGCGATCTATACAAAAAAGTAATAAACCTTTGAGTAATAATTTGCAGCGTTTTTACAGTCAGTTAACATTCAAATGCCTATCGAGCTGAATACAATTATTCCAAACCGACTAACAAATAATTCCCCAACTAAATTCAGTTTAGAATGAGACCATCTTACTGCAGCATTCCAGATATTTCGATGTTTAAATTATTCTCAAATTAATTACGTAAAAGCTAAAAACCCATAACTTATTAAAATCCAGATATATTAAAGGGGGAACTTTGACGCAAAACTGATAAAAGAAAATTATGCTCTTTTATGGGAATGGAGATAACTACCAGTATATTATGATTCTTTCCACAAGTTTTTGAATTTTCAGGCTTCTCCAAAAGTTACAGTGAAACTCAACATTAATGCACTACGTTATTTGTAAAGCTCGAAACTACTGCATAAGCACTTCATCAGCATAAAAGGCATAAACATTCTTGAGCCTTCTGGGATGGAAAATAAATTTCCCTTTGAATTCACAGTGGAACAGACGGAAACCAGAAAATGGAAAAATTATTAGAAGGCCATTCACCTTTCTAGCTCCTCCCAGAAGACTCGTGAGTAAGTCCTAGTTTGACTGTATCTACATAATTTTCCCCATCGGAGGACAAATCCTATCAGCCTACCCTTTTGTAGAAAAGCGACACTCTCCTTAATGAGGGGGAAAACCCGTGTAATTTGGTAACTATGGCAGAGAGAAAACAATTCAGTAGTGACTCACACTCTTCAAACATCGTGAAAATGCATGCACAATCATAGCCTTTCATTTCACTGGTACGTCGAGTAGCTACCTTCATGCAGATGAAAGTGGATGCAGTAGGTACATAGGTCCAGCAATTAGAAAACGTCCTCGATTATTCCGACAGCGTTCATACCGACAGTGTTGATATCAAATTTGTGAATCCACGCACAGGGGATAAGTCACTCTTAATGCTTAAGATGTTTAAAGACGTTATAATCCCTGCTGACAAATGGAATTAGGGGGACGTTTTCTGAGTGCGAAACCTATAATAGACTAATACCTACCTCGAGTGGGTAATAGCAATCTTGAGAACCACTCACTTTAAGCATCGCAGGATCATCGGGCATAAGGTGTTCAGGAGCAGGAAGGTTGTATTCGTCGTCAATCTTGATGCGGAAGCATCCCTGATATTTATGAACCTGGAAAGTATTCATACAGATTTTGATTACTTTAAACTGACCTCCAGCACGGATACAAATTCAAGTCTATGGGACTGTTGAAACACCAGGGTTTGTGGGGGCCAGGGCTCTATATACCATTTCCTAACTGTCTTCTTCTATTATTATGGAGTAAAAGGTCTTCACTCTTTCTATTTCAAGTTTTCAACTTTTAAAAATCCATTCAATTCTACAGAAAAAAACTTTATTCATATTGATTAATTTTTTCTTCGACGTTTTTGAGTTGTTCCATTACTTGCCTAATTTTCCAACTTTGAGAGTTCAAGTAGTGTTCAAAGGCTCGACACGTTAATATTGGAAATGTCACAGAGGTGTACGAGCAGGTGTACTATCACAATCTTATCTGTTTTTTACACACATAATTATAGTACTCCTATACATTCAGATGCAGGCATAGCTCAAACCTACAATCCCAGGATTTCAAACTCAGACGTTATCATTCAATTAAAGAATATGCTCAGCCAATTGAGGTATTCTAGAATATAGAAACACACAAGTTTTATTTTGGTATTAAATACCTATATGGGGTTAGTTCCGCTAGTTATAAGAATACAATTATTATCTACGTACCGTATCGGAGAATCCGTCGTAACCAGCAAGTCGAGTACAGGAGACGAGCGCTTTCGATGCAAGGACATCTGGAGTACTCTCTCAACGGCCTGAAGACGTCGTGTACTCGACTTGCTGGTTACGACGGATTCTCCAATACGGTAAATGGATAATAAGTTTTATTTTGTTCCATAATATGAAACACGGCAAGGTAATATCGAAATTATTCTTGACCAATGAGAATGGTGTGATGATAAGTAGTAGGTACTGTAAATAGAGATAAAATAATAAGAACACCTCTGCCAAGTATTAATGAGCTATACAGGGTGTTTCACGAAAAGGTTACACCCCCCTTCATTTCCGCAAAATACAACGTAAAAAATTCCGACCAACGCAACTCTTCATGATTTTTTGTGAGGATCTCAGGAAAAATACTTTTGCGCAAAAAAATTGCGCGCAATCGTGCGCAATTGACACTAATTTCATTTTTTCAAATGGAACCCCCCCCCCCTTTTTTTATTACAGATTCGGATTCTACGTCAAATTTCATGAAAAATTCATACCCACATTGATTTATTTTATAGCGCGCAACCTGGCTTTTTGAACGCTCTAAGTTGCGCAACTCCACAATTGCGCAAAAATTTGGTTTTGGAGAACCCTCAGTGTGGCACATGTTTTTTCATCATTTTTTAACGCTGAATCACAGGGTGTCATCCGTTTTGAGAAAAACCAAGATTTAAGAGGAATAATTAACATTTCTTTCACGAAAACATCACTTTTGAGGTCGAAATCATGTTTATTTTTTATTTTCTCACCTCCTTTTGAACCACGGGCTTGGAGCCGTCTACGGTGGAGTTAAAAATAAAAACTGACAGCATGATCATGCTTGAACTGAATAAAATTGCCTAAAAACTCATAACGATTTAAAAAGCGTTTTTTCACTAAGAACAACCGAATTTTTGGCCGCTATTTTGAAAAATTCCAGTCAAATTGAAAAACGGATGTCACCATGTGATTTAGCGTTAAAAAATGATGAAAAAACATGTGCCACACTAAGGGTTCTCCAAAATCTGCAATTGTGGAGTTGCGCAACTTAGAGCGTTCAAAAAGCCAGGTTGCGCGCAATAAAACAAATCGATGTGGGTATGAATTTCTCATGAAATTTGACGTAGAATCCGAATCTGTAATAAAAAAAGGGGGGGTTCCATTTGAAAAAATGAAGTTAGTGTCAATTGCGCACGATTGCGCGCAACTTTTTTGCGCAAAAGTATTTTTCCTGAGATCCTCACAAAAAATCATGAAGAATTGCGTTGGTCGGAATTTTTTACGCTGTATTTTGCGAAAATGAAGGAGGGTGTAACCTTTTCGTGAAACACCCTGTATAATATATATTATATAAAAATTCGTTAGGTTGGTGTAATTATATCTCATCACCATAGTTTTCTTCCACGAAAATGATTTTTTATAACAATATCGAATCAATTTTAACAGATAGTTAAATTGGTACGCGTTTACCTGAGCACGGATGAAATGGTAGTACAGGTACAGGCCAGTGAGGACGCCACATGACATGACTAAGAGCGCTGTGAAGAACAGGCAGGCAGTGGAGGCTGAGGTAGCTCGATCTCGCCTGCCACAAGCAGAAGCAACGCGACCTCCACCAAGTTCTCCACGCTCAGCCCGACTCTGAAAAATACAATAAATGTAAAATTAATTCAATATTGAACTGTTAAACGAACGATAGACTAATAAAATCCAAAGACTTTACCTCTGGCTATGCAATTATCTCCATGAGCAACCAGATCCCCATTAATTAGGATCTGCCGGCCCAGCGAGTTTGTGCAACTAGGGATATCAAAACAGTTGTAATCTAGATGAAGCTTTGCCTGATCAACATCAAGACTCCAACAAAGGCTGTGACGTCTTGGCCACTTGGTAGAATAAGACATGATATGATAGGGCCATTCAGCTATCTACACATTCTATGATTCTTTTCATCCAACGATTTACTATAATTTTTTCCAATCAGTTCAAATTATTTATTCATTGATTCATTATTTTTCATCATTTATTTGTTCATATTGGGGTCCATATGACCCTCGGCTGCCCAGCCAGTTTCCACCCAGGAAATGGTGCATGATTCTCTAGCCAACTCCTTAAGATCTTCCCTGGCAGATATGTGATTATCTTAAATAAAGCTTTCTTCCGGTGGACCGTCTCTTTTAACTGTCGAATGATAGCACCTGGTAACAAGGCTTTCGTTTTGGACGGAAACAATCGATTTCCGTTGGTTTACGAATCCAAAAATCGAATAAATATTTTTCCGGCCGTCCGGCGGCACTTAGCCCAGTTGATGAAATTTGGAATAACGACTCCATTTGTGGACTAGTTGTACCCAGAAGGTTTTAGTTGTTGTCTAAGGGGATTAAAGTGGTAATTTAGGTATTTTTTACATTAATTTAAACTAGCCACGATTTTTAAGAATTATTTCACACCACGGAGAGGTTTGTGGGGCTAAACGTTTGCTACTAAGGTTAATTAATTGTTTAATTAATAAATAATTAGGTACTGTCGTGTTTTCGTAAATTAAAAATGTGATCAAGTTTTAGAAACGAATGGGATCATCCTGAGCTCTGAACGATTAATCTTGAGGATTGATTGTGAAATGAATCATTATTAGACGTAGCTGAGCCTCATGAGGATCACAGAGCTCAAGTCCTTTGATGGACATGGCCCGTTGACTCGCCTGGGTAACTAAAAACCAAAAAAACTAAAACTAAAAACCAAATTTCGTAATGAAGGCACCCATAACTTCGGTATTAAGATATTTAGCTGGTAGGTACTTTTTGTCAAAAGGTAGGTGCTATTAATGGCAAACCCGAGGTCTTTGCAGACTGGTGACCATTGAAGGCAAAAATGAACAGTTGTGTAATAATTTTCAGAGTTTTTGGGTGTCGTAAAGTCGATCAAAAAAGGTCAAAGCCAACCCAACATTTATGTGAAATTCCTCATCGCTAAAACCTCTTAATAGAACACCTACCATTTCTTAAAATAACAAACAAATTTTGACAATTTAGATTCGTAGCGAATTGTTGAGTGCCCCAGTAGTTGGCCGACCTGAGAAGAGAGGTGAACCGTAACAATTTCTTCTTTCGAGTGAAGCGATTTAACAAAGACGCCAAGCCATCCGTACAAAAGAGAAAACCACGAGAATCTGTCTCTTGAGAGCCTGGGCTGGCTAAGCTAATAAACATAACCTTGAGCACCTCAAGACGATTCTTGAATCATTCAATCTGGAGTCAACCCTCCATTAAAAACCTTTTTCCTAAAACGTGTACGAAAATCACAATAAGAACATTTCTTTTGAGACAATAGGTACCAATATAATATTATTTTGTTTTGAAATATCTAATACAAAAATGGAATTATTTTTAAATCGCGGAAAATCTGCTGTTCTTTTCAAAAACCGCTGATTAATTCGTACTTAGATAGGTGTGTAGGAACTGCATGAATGGAACTTATTGAATAACGCTTCCTTACTACCGAGGATAAAAAAGGATTTAACTTGTGCAGCCGGTAAAAAAAAATTGGGTCCTCCATTTCTGAGTCACTAATAGTCCAAAATCTTCCCATTATGGATGGTTACTGGGTTAAGTCCCTTGAGTATTACCTATACATTTAGTTGCATTTGGACCAGTAGGAGTCACAGCACTCGGAAAACGCGGAAATACGTCAAATTACTTGACCCCGGCAAACCAATAGCATTTTTCTTAAGCTGCTAAGTGGACGTGTGGCACATAGCTTCTTGAAATCCATAACCCGATAGTATACATGATCTAATACATAGTAGATAATCACAAAACTTTGATCTGCATGTACCAAACACTTCCCTCCAACATTGATGACCACATGACGATGACATTATTATCCAGACCCTCAACCACAGTGGACTTTTTTAACCTTGAAAATGAAAAAATGGTATCGGAGTCAAACATTGTCCGATTTCGATATTTTCAGGTAATAAATAAATGTCATCGCCAGTGTACCAAAATAACTGATGTCATGAAAAATTTGGTTTTATAAAAACATTGAACTCACACGACGCATTTGCCCGATCTTGTACCAAGTTGTAGGGTAGTGTTGGAAGGTGGTTCCAGAATAGTTGTTGTTGATGAATTCCATAGTAATCGTAACAACACGGATTTAGAGAAAATTAATTCAAAGACCAAAATTAAACCGAAGTTTAACTGGTAGATTTTAGAGCGACGTTTTACATCTCTGATTCTATTTTTAAATAATTGTCGCCATAAAACAATGATATTTTTTTTAGTCGGTGCCTAACTGAAGAACCAGACAAGTGGATCTGAACAAAAAAGAGAGTTAATCCGTTTAGTCAGAACAAACACGGCGAGCAGTCAGTCGAACGAACGTAGGTTCTAAAGTAGATTCGTTAATTCTTCAAGGTGAGCTTCTAGCCTACCTTCTAAGTTTCTTTGACAAGGAACAAAATTGCAGATTCGCTAGTTTAACATGAGTAAACAATTCGCAAAATATAGTTACCTAGATGGAATAAAAGCAGCACTAGATCGAAAAAAGTACCATGTAGGAGGCAGTAAAATTGCTTCCTCACGAGGAGAATCAGTTAAGTACCTTCCTATGCATCAGGTGGGTGTAAAACATTTCTGCCAAACGGGTGTGACACATTGCCCCCTTGTATTCATTCCGTCATGGTATAGATGAACCGGTGCATACTGGATAATCAAAACTGCAACCTACAAATACCGACCAATACCCTCCAAATCTGATGATCAGATGAAGATCGAATTATTCCTGAGTCTTAACAACACAATCCCTGTAAATTCCGTCGAAACCGAACGGCAACTACCCGTTACAAGTATCTGCGGACACCGACTAATAGACAAACACTTACAAACCAGTAGTTAGTAATTTACATCATAGGTACGGTCACACTCACACAGGCAGTCACGAAACCAAAATAGTCCGAAAAGAATAAAAATGTGAAATACGAGATGAAATTTTGATTCTGGAGAGCTCTTTTTCATTTCTGAAAAGTGAAACCAATGCTTCCGCCACTCTGGAAGACCTAGAAGAAGGTTTCTCCCATATATTCCATAATTCGAAGAAAAACTTATGTGAGAATGAAAAACGTCGTTCCTCTCCCTTTCTAGGCACTATCTATGAATTTTAACCAAATTCCAAGTAATTAATTTTTCTAGAGGCTTTCTACAGTTGCTTCCAAAGCTCCTCTTCTTCAGAAAAATTCCATATTTGCCTATATCAGCTTCGAAGTTCTCACTTTTGGATGTCTACGGAGCGAGAAATAAGTCTGAATCCTCTCACAATGACAAGTTTGGTGAACGGTAGAAGGGGTAGTTTGAATTTATGAGCAAAGTTTCAAAGAAATCTTCAAAGCTATTGTTAAGAAAATCGAAATATGAGCTTTATGACAGAGTAGTCGCCGTTTAGGGTGTGGCACATAGCACGAATCCTTAAGAGGATCTCAGTCGGTTGCCGTTCGTTCCTCGTTCCGGGTTGATATTTCCCTAAATTTCAGGCGCTAAAACTTAAACATTTTTACCTAAATTTGAAATTTTCAAGAATTTTTGGAATTTATTAGTGCAACCGTTTATTCAGTTAGGGTTTTCCCATTTTTCTCTGGCAATTATTGTTCGATTTTGATGATTCCAGCGGCAATCTTTTAGTTTTTCAATTTCCTAAACTGCTGATCTAATGAATTTCGAATATCATTGAAAATTTCTAATTTAAGTACAACTTTAAAAGTTTGAGCACCTGCAATTCAGGGAAATACTAACGAGGAACGAACGGCGACCGACTGAGACGCCCTTTACGAAGATAATTATAAGTATTATCTAAAGTCATTCCAACTTTTTTTTTCCTTTTGTTTGTCTTTATCGATCCATTTCAAAATAAACAGGTTGTCCTGAAACCTATCAACAATACTTCAGAAATCCATTCTACAATTAAATTGCAACAACTTTTCCCTCTTAGCACTTTTTTTACCCCGCTAATAATGCCACTTTTTTCACTTTGAAATTCTTCCGTGTTTTAAGCCTTGCAACACTAAAATGTTGATAGCTTCCTCATTTTCCATGCAAATTAAAATCTGATTACACCGTTGGAAAGAGCGTTTAATTTCCCATATGATGAGCTCTTGACCAGCTCAGAAAAACAGTACACTGTTTTATTCCTGATCACGAATAAAAGGAAATTGTAATTTTTTATTCATTAAATAAATTAATAGATATAAAGAAAAATTTGTTCCATAGGCAAAATTATTGTTTATACAAAAATAAATGTTTTATTCATGCATTAGTTGCAGAATCGATCCCTGAAGAAATAGCTGAATTGTTTCGGATCACCTTATAATTTAGCAGTTCACCCTTGGAAGGTGGGAGAAAAATAAATAAAAATCGCTGAAATAACATGTTTTGTCAAAACCATTCAAACATCCTTTGCCCCCTAATAAAATATAAAAAAAAAATAATAAAAAATGGGTTACCAGTGGATGGGTGTAATATAGACATGTTTTAAGCTTTTGAGAGCCTCAGAACAAAAACGTGTTTAACCAGGAAAAATCATCAAAAATTATTCTAAAAAATAGAAAATGACAAATTTTAAGTTTGAGGTAGAAGTACTATCCTAGTGTACAGGTTTTATCAACAGGTCAAGAGATCATCAGACGTAAATGAAAAATAGAACACTCTTTCCAACGTTGTAATCAGGTTTCAAGTTGCATGGAAAATTAGGAAGTTGTGAACTTTTAGTGCCGCGAGGTCGTAAGCACGGGAAAAAGTCTGCCGAGTGGCTGTGGCACATAGCTCCCTCGTATCCATAACCAGATTAAATACATTACACGAGGCAAATCTCAAAAATCAATCAAAGATTATGCACACCTCAACCCGCACAATCCCTGAACATTTCATAGAAATCGGGAGGAAAATGAAAGAAGTTGTAGCAATTACAAGGTTTTTATGTTTGCGCGTGCGCAGCGGCAATTTTCGATCGAAGGGGGCGATTCTTTTAATAGGGGACCATCTATACGCCAATCTGCTATGAAAATTTCATCGAAATCGGACAATAACTTCTTATAGTATTGGCTATTACAAGGATATCATGCCAGAAACGAAACCAAAGTTGAAAAACTAAGTTAACTAATTCTAAAACGTAAAACGCAAGTAGAAATTTTGATTTTGGAAAACATTTTTGATTAGCCAACCTTGAAAGCGAAAACAAGGCTTTCGCTACCTTGGTAGACTCGGAAGCAAAAATCAAGTTAAAACGCTGCAAATTATTATACTTACCTACAAAGGTTTATTACACTAGATTACAAAATTTAGGGGTGGTCTGTCTGCCTCGTTCTTTCACCACTTTTCTTATGGTATTTGGTGCGCTGAATCCGAATCTGACGTCAGTTTTTTTTGTTTACGTCGGATTTTCAAGATATAGCTAGTTTTAAGATTTTTCTAGTTCTCACTTTTCTTCATTTTTTAGTGAAAACTCATCTTGCTCAAATCTCCTCAAAAAGTACTCAGACTTATAGGAAATTTCATGTAGAATCCGAATATGTACTTAGTTTTTAAGTAAAACTGTGTTAAACCCCCTATTTTCTACAAAACGTATCAAAAAACACCGGTTCTCAACGTTTTTTCTTCGGGTTTTCCCTTACATTTTGCCACTTGATAAAAAAATTAAGGCTAAAAAAAATTTTCTCGGGCCTTTACTTTGTAGGGGGGACACCCCAGAGGAGAATGAGACCAATCGCAGCCTCCTAAACCCATTGATATCGAAGGAATGAGCTTTTTCATGGCACTGAGATGAAAACTCACAAAAAACGTTAGTTAATTTACCGAGATAAGTATGTGCGTTCCTAAATCTGTTTTCCTCAATTGGATTTTCCTTTCTTCTACATTTTTTATGCTTGTCACCTATTAAGAGTAAGATCGAAAATAGGTACTCAAAGGGGGAGTAAATCATAATTGGGAAACTCTTGTTTTGTTAAGTGATTTTAATTCAGTTTTACAAACGAAACACAATAAACTGCAGAAAAGTTAACGGTGTAAATCTGTTTCATGAAGGCTCAGATGAATCAAAAGTTGGTATAATGTTTGGTCATTCGAGGTTTCATCGCTGGCATCTATGTAGAGAAAACTTCGCCGCCTGAGGTAAATCTCTTTTTAAGGTCCAACAATAGTCTGCCATCATGTGAACTTCCCAATACCCTTTGTACCGTTCTTCCATGGTTTTATATCTTGGTGGAACCTCTGAGGTGGAGGAATAACCAAACATTTTACCAACTTTTGATTCATCTGAGCCTTCATGAAACAGATTTACACCGTTAACTTTTCTGCAGTTTATTGTGTTTCGTTTGTAAAACTGAATTAAAATCACTTAACAAAACAAGTGTTTCCCAATTATGATTTACTCCCCCTTTGAGTACCTATTTTCGATCTTACTCTTAATAGGTGACAAGCATAAAAAATGTAGAAGAAAGGAAAATCCAATTGAGGAAAACAGATTTAGGAACGCACATACTTATCTCGAAAAATTAACTAACGGTTTTTGTGAATTTTCATCTCAGTGCCATGAAAAAGCTCATTCCTTCGATATTAATGGGTTTAGGAGGCTGCGATTGGTCTCATTCTCCTCTGGGGTGTCCCCCCTACAAAGTAAAGGCCCGAGAAAATTTTTTTTAGCCTTAATTTTTTTTTCAAGTGGCAAAATGTAAGGGAAAACCCGAAGAAAAAACGTTGAGAACCGGTGTTTTTGATACGTTTTGTAGAAAATAGGGGATTTAACACAGTTTTACTTAAAAACTAAGTACATATTCGGATTCTACATGAAATTTCCTATAAGTCTGAGTACTTTTTGAGGAGATTTGAGCAAGATGAGTTTTCACTAAAAAATGAAGAAAAGTGAGAACTAGAAAAATCTTAAAACTAGCTATATCATGAAAATCCGACGTAAACAAAAAAAAACTGACGTCAGATTCGGATTCAGCCACCAAATACCATAAGAAAAGTGGTGAAAGAACGAGGCAGCCAGATCACCCCTAAATTTTGTAATCTAGTGTTATTTTTCTGCATAGATCACTCGCTTGCAAAGAACACCGCTTTCCCATCGTCACTACCTACCAACCATAGTAACTTCCTACCTACCAACCACATGCCTACTTCACAATCAAGTTTATTTGGAGGAAAAAAATGCTTATTATGCATATTATGAGAAATTTGATCAAGTACTGGTTGCTAAGGACGCGAAACTGAAGACAACTCGAAGATACGAACAACGAGCGTATTTTGTCAGCTAAAATTAGCTACAAAAAACGGAGATTAGTCCTCTTTTGCGATTTACACTCGTGTTTCTGATTTATCGTAAGCTTAACCCTTAAGATCTCGTAGGGAGCAAAAGGTTGGTCCTACAGAGCTCCGCGTGGTCTCAAAAAATTCTATCTCTATCATGCCATTCTCAAAAAATTCTATCTCTATCATGCCATTTTTAATCCAATACTATTTTAAATTGTTGAAAAAACAATACCTATATATCGAAAGTTTTTGAGCTAGGGCGTTTTCAAAATTTCAATCCCTAGAAGTGACTGACATCAACCAAAAGCTTGGGGCACAACTAGACCCCACATGTAGCCCATGTACCAAAGTTCACCAAAATCGGTCCATGGGAACTGAGGAAAGAGCCGCGTACGGCAACATTTTTATTCGATTTTCGGGTTCTGAAACATCTGAAAAACCTTGAAACGTAAACCAACAAATTTTGAGGGTGGGTTAAAATTTTCTTCATGGTCGATTCCAAAGGTTCATTATTGAAAATAATAAACACAAAAATGGCATTTATGTTGCAAATTAGTTGTAGAAACGATTCCTGAATTATTGATAATTGGTTTCGGGACACCTTGTACATTAATGTTATACGATACCTTAATTAAGGTATCGCGTTTTTAATAGTGGTCGTCATAAATTTTAAATCTGTCGTCATAAAAAGATATATGCACAAATTCAAATTAAATTCATAACCTGTGCAAAACTTGGAATAACCTTGCGCGTTTTAGATAAAATAATAACATTGACGACAGCATAGGTGAACGTGAACAGTGTTTTATCGGCTATCCAGAAATAATCTTTATGTGACTAAGGACGCCGGTCTGAGTGAATAACAAACAAATTGTTCTTGTCGAGAGGAATAATATGTGAAACGGTTGTTACAACTTTCCTCGACGCAAATAAAAATTGAAGAAAAGTAAGCTGCAACCAGCAAAATACTTATTTTTCCCGACGACATCGTAGAACTGTTTGAACAACTTTCTTTACGTCCAAGACAAAATATCCAAGGTCATTTATGTATTTACGTAGTATTCATATTCATTAAGAAAATAACTTATTAACACATAAGCGCTCATTTAATGCAATAGTGGTATATCTGAAAGTCAGTTGTATTTGATGATCACTTTTTGTGACACTGTAATACTTTACAGGTGGTGGAGAGGTACGATAAGGTACACGCAAGGCCATCTCGCGACTAGCTTTGCAAGCATAGAAGTGACCTTACCTAATGCACTAGTTTCTAGCCCTCCAAGAGAGTTTTTTGGTTTATTATTTTCAATAATGAACCTTTGGAATTGACCAAGAAAACAATTTTTTAACACCAACTAACAATATCAATATAATCCACTAACTAAATCGATGTTGGTTTTTTACCGCGAATGTTGTTTACAGTTCTTTCAAATCAGAGGTATATCTCAGCTTCGTCCATATTTACAGCTGTTTTGGCAGTATATAGGTAATTTACGCATAAATTGAGGGCTTTACAACGAATGATGAACGATTTTCGTGGGATGAAAACTAACGGCGATACATTTCCCTAGCAACGGGTCGGTTTTAAGTGAAAATCATTACGAAAACTTTCGGCAAGTTAATTTGAACTTTTGGCAAATCAATTTACACTTTTCGCAAATCCCTTACGCTTATATGTAATGTTCAATAAAGTTTTTGCTTCCTCACTACCGAAGGTAGGGAAGCTTTGTATTCGTGAAAAAAAAAAATGTCCTCCAAAATCAAAATTTCCACTTGCTTTTTGCGTTTTAGAGCTTCCCGGACAATTTTGGTTCCGTGTCTGTCTGTCTGTCGGTCTGTCGGTCTGTTTGGGGCTTATAATTAAATGATTGATTATGAACGAAACGTTAAAACTTTATTCGGTAGCACTTCACATTAGAGATCAACCTGTCAAAGTCGTAATCATAATATAAACACACCAACAATCTTCTATAAGACCTGCGTGCTGGAGTGGACACAGGCGTTGTCCAAACATCTCCCTCTGAAAGGCTGGAACCAGTGCTTCTTTGATTAAAGGTTCAGACGTGCAGGAATCTTCACCAAGCGGCCTGATCTGGTTTTTCTTGGCGACAAGAGTGTCTGTCCTTGGCTGCTTTGAAGATGATCAGTCCCAGGAGAGTCTATCACTCTGGGATGAACAGGCCTTGGAGATTCAGATATTTCGGAATGGGGTGGCCTTGGTGAGTCCATTACTCTGGGTTGAGAGGGCTTTGGAGAGCACACTGCTTGAGGTGAGTTTGCAAGATGTCTCATCTCTGGATGGGTATGGTCCATATACGTTGAACTTGGTAATCCAGAGAGTGGGTTGGAATCAGCTGGCTGTGGCTGGTTTTGCAGTAGACAAGGAGAAGTTGGGTTTCTGGCTAGAGACACAGGAGGTAGGTGCTGGTTGTTTGATAACATGGGTTGGAGCCTGGAAGATTTATACTCAGGGATGAGGTTTCCTCTGTTTCTTCGTAAGGGTGATTGATTCCCCGAAGGTAAGACCCAATAGGAACGAGGCTCTCTGCATCTGCCAGTGACAACTCCATGTTTTTTCAAATCCGTTATCCATACCTTGGCTCCTTCCTGGAGGTCTGTCAGTTTCTTGGTGTTATGCCTTTCATCGTATCCTTGCTTTGCCCTTCGGCGTCTTAGTCCATCTCTAGCCACAAATTCCTCATCTTTGATTCCCACAAGGAGACCAGGATGTGCTGGCACTGTATCTCTGAGCTGGCGGCCCATGAGAAGTTGAGCAGGGCTTTTACCGAGTTCTGGAATAGGTGTGTTTCGATAAGCCAACAATGCCAAGTATGGGTCATCTTTTTCATTTTTCTTTAATATTGTTTTTGCAATTTTCACTGCTGCTTCCGCTGCACCGTTCGCTTGAGGAAAATATGGACTACTCTTTATGTGGGTAAACCCATAATCTCTGGCAAATCTTTGGAACTCTGAGCTCTCAGTGGTTTGAAACTGCCCACCACCATCTGACCGAATTATAACAGGTATACCAAATCTACTAAAAGCAGATTTACATTTCTTGATCACTTCTCCTGACGTAATGTTACTCAAAGTGGCTATCTCGAAGTATCGGGAATAAGTTTCGGTGATCACCAAGAACCATTTCCCTGAAAATTTGTACAAATCAAGGTGCAGAGTATGCCATGGCCTCTCTGGGAGTTGTGAAGGAAGTAATGGTTCTTTGGGATTTATTCTATTCTCTTGACATGATTGGCACTGTTTACAAAATTCTTCAATTTCAACTGACATCCTTGGCCACCACAGGGAATTTCGAGCTCTGTATCTACACTTAGTTACTCCTAGGTGGCCACTGTGGATGCGGTGAAGCATTTCACAGCGTAAAGACGCTGGTACCACCAGGCGTTGCCCTCTCATAAGCAATCCATTGATCACTGAGAGTTCCTCACGAATATTGAAATAATCACGAAGACTTGTGTTGGTGATAGGGGTCTCCCATCCCTCCACAGTATATCTCATGACTAATTTTATGAGATCATCTGTAGTTTGGGCTTCATAAATCTTGTTGACATTCGAGTCTGTCGTGGGAATGTGGTCAAAAATTGCCTGGACATAAGCATCAACTTCTTCTGACAGCTCGTCTGTGGTAGAGTTGCATGGCACAGGATCTCGCGACAGGCAATCAGCAGTTATCAAATGTTTTCCTGGGGTGTATCTCAGTTCGTACGAATACCTCAATAAACGTAATCTTAAACGTTGTAAACGAGGGGTTAAGTCTGTTAGCTGGGTAGTTTGCAGTAGCTGAAGTAATGGTTTATGATCTGTTTCAATAGTAATTGTTTTTCCAACAATGAATTCTTCAAGTCGTTGGCATGCCCAGGCTATAGCTAGTGCCTCACGTTCAATGTTGGCGTAATTGGTTTCAGATTGTGTCAGTGTTCTCGAACAAAAGTAAACTGGTCTCAGTTCCCCTGATTGTGGGTCAGGCTGTAACAACGCTGCGCCGAGACCTTCTTTCGAAGCATCACAGGAGAGGACCACATCCTTAGATGGATCATATAACATAAGGATATTGTCTTTTCCCAACAAATATTTCAACTCATCAAATGACTTTTGCTGATCTGGACCCCAAATAAAGTCATTCTTGGTGCTCATTAAGTCATATAAAGGTTTAAGTATCATCGAACTATTGGGGATGTATTTCAGTACAAATCCAACTGTGCCGACAAATCGCCGAAGTTCTTGTAAGTTGGTAGGCTCTTTCAGTGCTAGAATAGCTTGTATTCGCTCTGGGTCTGGTTTCACTCCCTCGGCTGACAGTACATGACCAAGAAATTTCAGGGATGGCTTGCAGATTTCGGATTTTTCCTCATTCAAGGTGACTTTTGCCTTTCGAAGACGGTCCAGAACTGACTGTAGATGCCCATCGTGCTCTTCACGGGACTTCCCCCAGATTAGTATATCATCCATATGATGTATTACGTTTGGTAAGTCTGCCAGAATCACAGCGATTCGTTTGTGAAAGTGTTCAGGTGCTGATGATACCCCAAAGGGCAACCTGGTACAACGAAACCGTCCAAATGGCGACAGAAATGTAGTAAGGTCCCTCCTACACTCTTTGGATAGTGGGACCTGCCAAAACCCACTGTTGGCGTCTAGTTTTGAGAAAAATTTTGCTGATGATATTTGGCCTAGCTCATAGTCTACTTTAGGTAGAGGATGAATCTGACGTTTCACGCTCTTGTTCAGTCTAGAAAAATCAATGCATATTCTAATGGAGTTATTCTTCTTGGGGACTACCACCATTGGCGCACACCAGGGAGTAGCATTATCGACTGGTTCAATTATTCCCTTTGTTACCATTCTTTGTAGTTCCTTACGCGTTGCTTCATGTAAGGGTATTGATACCTTGCGAGGTACAGTGATTGCAAATGGTGTGGCATTAGGTTCTAACTCGATGGTATATTCCCCCTCCATCTTACCAAGGCCATGAAATAAATCTTTGTATTCTCTCTTCCAGTCTATGGGACTAAATTGAGCATCAACAGCATTGATCCTCCTAAAAAGGTGGAGCTTGTTGATTGCTGGTCGACCCAATAGGGGAGTCTTCAGTCCTTCTACATAATATACATCCTCAATGATAGTTGAGTTTTTATACGACATTTTTACGGTCTGGACCCCTTTACATCAAGATGACGCTCCCCTGCAGCAGTGAGACTCTTTTTGGACTCCCGCAAGTAGTCAGAAGGGGCAAGGCATGCAGCTGGCATCACTGTAACATCAGCCCCAGAATCAATTTTGAAGTTGTAGGGGTTACCATTCATCATGACCCTGATCCTCCATTGATCACCCTGATCTGATCGGTCCTCAACAGTCCCCACAAAACCATCATCAGTATCTGACCCCTCTGATTGGGCATTGATATCTCTTACATGCTTCTTATTAGTCTCACGGTACACAAATGTTGATCGACATAGGGCTGCAAAATGTCCCATGCAGTTACATTTGGAACACCTAGCTTCAGCAGCAGGGCAGTCTGATTTCTGATGAGGTGACCTACCACATCGAGAACAACAGTTGGTCAAAGAACCTTGCTTTCCAGAGCTGCGAAGCTTTTGAAATTGTTTAGACACTTTCTCTATCCTACCTTGACTGGAAGGTGATGAATCATTGTCTTCGATCAGAGCTTTTCGTTTTTTCATATCTTCCGACTGTCTAGCCATTGTTGTAGCCTTTTCCAGTGTCAGATCAAAATCTTGAACCATTTTATCACTTAACTTTTTGTCTCTGACTCCCACTACTATTTGATTTTGGACTAAATCCTCACGGAGTTGTCCATAGTTGCATTTATCGCTCAAGGTGTGGAGATCTGTGATAAAATTTTCCACAGGCTCCCCTTCCCCTTGGGTACGTCTATTGAAGCGTGCGCGCTCGTAGATTACATTAACTCTAGGAGCAAAATAATTGGAGAAACGCTCTCTAACTAGGTTGTAATCCACCAGCTGATCATCAGTAAAGTAAAGTAAAGTAAACAAGTGCATTAACTTGTTCCTCTTCTGTCTTTGACTTGAGATCAGAAAGCACCCTGTATCGATCGAACCGAGTCAACCAACGAGAAAAATCAGATTGGAAGTCATATTGATCGGGCGGATTGCCGATTACAGAGTTACTAGGTCCAATGGCAAACATGATGATATCAAAATAGAAATAAAAAGTAAAAACACTCACTTTTCGATGTAATCTATAGATCACTCAATACTCTTTAGTTTACCGCTGCCACCATGTTTGGGGCTTATAATTAAATGATTGATTATGAACGAAACGTTAAAACTTTATTCGGTAGCACTTCACATTAGAGATCAACCTGTCAAAGTCGTAATCATAATATAAACACACCAACAATCTTCTATAAGACCTGCGTGCTGGAGTGGACACAGGCGTTGTCCAAACAGGTCTGTCTGTCTGTGGTCAATCCTTGTCCCGGGCAAAACTATACCAACCTGTGGTCCGATTTTGATGAAATTTTCAGGGATTGTGCGGGTTAGGTCCTAGACGGTCCCCTATAAATTTCAGCACCTTCGGACCAATAGGAGCGAGTGCGCATGCGCAAACGTGAATTTCCTGGAACCTCGGTTTCTAATGAACCGATTTTGCTCAAATTTGGAGGTTAGTTAGGTACTAACTTCTAAGAGACACCCTATAAGTTTCAATCAAATTGGTCAAGCAATAGCCGCTGCGCATGCGCGAACTTTAAATTTATTGTTACAACCAAAACTCCGCAACTATTCAACCAATTTCGATGAAATTTTCAGGGATTGTGTGGGTTAGGTCCTAGACGGTGGACCGCTAATATTTTGGTATTCAATAACTCTTTGAATCATAATTTTTTCGCCAACTGATTCTGTACGTCCATGTTACAATGAGTGAGGAAGCTATACTGCCCACCCAACTTGGCAGACGTTTTTTCATTCTCTGTATTTACGCGGTTTTAAACACGTCCTTCGTGAGTTGTTTCGTGAGGAAAATTACAATGACATTTTTTGAGCAACAAAAAACATGATGGATAGTCCATTCGTCAGTAGTAAAAATGACAAGTCAGATATCACCAGCCTGGAAATTCTCGAAAATAAAAATCAACTTGTGTTCATGTTTTGGTTTGTAATTTTTCCTTCTTTTCGTTGTAATTTTGATGAACATTTCGTAAAATTTGGGGGGAAAATGTACAAGTTATGATAGAGGCTACTATTTTCGCAGAAAACCATCTACACGACAAATCGCACAATCCCTAAAAATTTCATCGACATAACTTCTCAGTTTTCCCCATTACAAGGATTTTATGACAGACACGAACCAAAATTGTTCAAGAAGGTCAAAAACGTAAAACGCGAGTGGAAATTTCGGTCTGGAGAACCTTTTTTCGACACTAGAAAAGTGGAAACAATGCTTCTGTGCTATCTTGGTAGTCTCGGAAGCAAACAGGATGATATCTACTAGATGATTTTCAATGTCCCTCGTCACCACAATCTTCCCCCGTTTGTTATTCAATATTGTTATTCAATTATTGTTGTATTCAATAAGTCGATGGCATGGCCGATTCTTGCTTCTGACAACCTATTTCCATCTTTACTTTCGGTCTGGATTTTGCTTACTGGCTAATTTTCTCAGACCTCGGGAAGAAACAACTACCATGAAACCTGCCCTGAATGACATGAATCATGGATTGAGATTTCACCCCAGTTTCAAATGAGTTTGCGATTCGCACTCGTTCATTTTATGTTCAACCCTCAAGTCCTTGATGGGAGCAAACGGTTGTTCCTACGGAGCTTGGGGTGGTCTCATTCGATTTCTAAATATTCAAAACTCTTCTAAAATGACCATAATACAATGCACCTATACCATCATAATTATAGAGACAGGTTTTGAGAAGGGACATTTTGGATAAGTACCTACGTCAACCCTCATTTTTCATCCGCACTGTGACTGAAAATAACCGAAAGCTTGGGTGCATAACTAGACCCCCGAATGAAGCCAACATACCGAATTTAATCAATTTCGGTGAAAGTGAAACAGAAAATTGTTATTCTTGCTCGATCCCTATGGTTCATTATTAAAAATAAAACACCAAGAATCGATCGACATTACAAATTGACCCTGATTGTACGAGAGAACGTAAAATTGGTACACCGCACATTTCTTCGAATTTGGGTCGGCCAATTTACGACCAATCGTATGATGAAGCGAAATTGCGATGATTTTTTTGTTACTAGGAGGGGGTGGGAAGTGGGTGAGTACTTACAATGGGCTCCACAACAAGAGGTTCCGTGTTTTTGTCATTCTTCTTCTCGCTCAAAGGCTTCGTCACGATGGTCATCTTGTCGTTTTATATGCAACTCTAGAAAGAAAATCAACACGCGGAACTCGTAAAAGCTGACCCAACAACGAAGTGGAGGCCAGAAAACGATAGGAGTTTTGTAACACCAAAAATAATCAGCAGCCGATTCCAACTCCCCAACAACAACGAACCACCCGACCCGACTAGATGTCAATGTCAAATCGGTCAAATCAATGTTGCCAACCTTCTATAATGAAAACAGCTGTTCTCTAGCATTTTCGTAAAGGTAGCATACAAGTGAAATCATTCGATGTATTTTAATATTTGAAGCCTTTTTTGACATCTTGAAAGAATCTAGAAATCTGAGATTACAATCCAACACTCCACTTCCACATCACTTTTGTTTGGCAAAACTGCAGCCAAGGTAATAATTTTGGAACAAGAAGAAGAAGAAGAAGAAGATCTTGTTATCATCTCTGTTGTCGTTCACGTTCATCCGATGCTTCTTGCTTGTTTGTTTCATCTGCTCTTGCTCGTACCATTCTTGGTTTCCCATTAAAAATCATTCAATATTCTCGATTCTTATGTTGTTTTTTATATTAATTTGGTTCGTTATGATGACTGAATGTCGTTCATCTTTATAACAAGAGTTTAGACGGTCGACTGTGGCGTACACTCGCCGAATTACAGGTAAGTCGATCTCTTATGAGGGCCATTACATTCAGTTCTTACATCCCTGTGTAAATTGAATAATTGTGACATTTTAAATTACATTAGTGGTGTGTTGTGCCTATGGACGCTTATTCCTGCGTTTGGCTGGGTCCAGGAATAAACCAAAAGTTGTATTTTTTATAACGTGAAGGAGAAAGTAGTGGGAAATTTGCCGTTTTCTATGGCAGTACGTTCAAAATATTCCACCTATTTCGTTTCATTGTTATTCCTGAAAAGGTCGCGATATGCTTGCACAACGACTCTATGTCGTTGCTCTCGGTTTATGTACTAACTTCTGTGTTCTGATTTATCGACACGTACCTACCTGCCGCTTAACAAAAACAAATGTACCTACTGTTCGCAGACAGAAAGAATGCGGCTGGCCAATTCCCCTAAGGGCCGGCTAACGTGGACGACTACCTGTTCCAAAATCTTAGGTAGCCTGTTGAGTCAGGCTGGGGAAAGGGCCGAGCCTCAGTAATCGTAATCCAGGCATCGAGCAACTCGAGTCATAATGAGGTAGAGAGCCCTTCCACTCTGCAAATTGTTAAGAAGGATTTTTATCACGAATGTGAGTTCACTTGCCCTTCTGTTTACCCTTCAGTCCCCTTTATTATTTGAAAGAAGCACCATCCTTCAGTGGCGTCTCCTCCAGGCAAACATAGCAAACACTGTTTGCCTTACTAAAAATATGCAAAATGAATAAATTAATTTTTATTGAAATTCTCCTATATTTCCATTTTTTGCAAGTAATATTTTGCCGATTTTGGAAAACTTATAATATTGGGGACTATGATTATCTAGCAAGTTAGATGGAATAAGTACGTATTTTGTCTTGGATACTAGCCCGCAACACACCAGCAAGTTGAAAAGGCCGGTAACTACGATGGATTGTGGACGATACACGAACTAGCGCGAGGCCTGGAGATACAAGGCAAGCAGTAGAAAAAAATGAATTTTGCGGGACTGTTTTGGATGAGAAAAGACGATCGGCGGCTAGGCGGGGGGTCAGCGCGGTGTCAAGTATTGCCTTACCCGCACTCAGTGTTGCCAAGTTGGGGGTTTCCCCCCCAAATTTGGGGTTTTTTTTCTAGACGGGGGGATTTTGGGGAGAGAAATCTTTTGGGTTTTTTTTGGGGGGTTTTTACCGACGAGTCGGGGGGCTTTGGGTAGAATAAAAATGAATCAGCAATTAAAATAGCAGCAGGTAATATATATATTCAATGGAGTGAAAAACCACCGAATTTACCAATGTCTATCATGGGCTCAATGGGACTATAATTTTGGAGTTTTGGAGGACAAACTTTTTTCGATCTTTGATCTTTCGCAAGCACACACTTTGATAAATTCTTGAAGTTTATTCGTCCGTTCGCGCTCGTTGGAGATGGGGGTCGAATGCGACCTCACTGTTTGACATTTTGATTTTTTGTACAAAAAAGTAGTACCCTACCTGAAGAAACTAGTTTATTTTTAAAAATGTTTTTAATGTTTTTTTCAAAACCTGTATGACCTGAAACGTATATCGCTAATACAATAATTGCATTGTCTTCAAGATCCACTCCGCCCTCAAATCATTAATGAATTACAATCTACTACTAAAAAAAAAAAAAAAATTGCATTGTATTCATTGATATTTTTATTTCATCCTTAACTTTTAGGGTTTTTCTTTTTTGGGGGGATTTGGGGGTTTTTCGAGGTTGGCTCAGGGGGTTTTGGTAGCCGCTTGTTGGCAACACTGCCCACACTATAACAGCATAAGCTAAGGCAAACAATCGAGTAACTGTTTCGTGACCTCGAAAGAAGAGAAAATAAATTGGAAGATGAGCCAAAATGAGCCAGGCTTCCTTAGCAACAGTAATCAAGTTTCTTAATGAATGAATTCTTTATTTCTTTGAATGGAGTGTGAAGCAATTCATCTAAATAAGCTCGATTATGAAGCGAAAACATGGTTGGTAGGTAGTGACAATGGAAAAGCTGTCCTCTTTGCTGGCGCTTGATCTATACAGAAAAATATTAAACCATCGTGTAATAATTTGCTGCATTTTTCATCATTGTTTAATCCTCCAATACTAGTCAAGGTGTTTGCCTGACGAATATTGTCACCTGACGCCACTGCCATCCTTTACTGGAAGTGTGAATTTATTTTTGAAGGAATGAATGTATATTCTCTTGAATTGATAAGACTTTCCCAAGGGTAAGGAACCTGTTTTTATTTGTTATTAGTGATCTGTATTTGCTTTGTTTTTCCTATAATAAATCAATCCTTTCACTTCGTCAACGCTCAGTAGTCAACAACCCCTGGTCTCATTTTCCCTGGCTTGAGTGGCAGGTAGAAGAAGGAGGATGTTTTTGGGACTGTAATACACATGGAGACCTCACCAAACCATCCGCATTCTTTCAATCTGCAAACAATATCTACTCATTTGAAACTTTTTTCTCAGTTTCACTCTAAAAGGAATTATCTTCTCTTTATTAATTTGCTCATAATCGTAAGTAGGTACGTGGGCTCTGATTGGTTTAAACTGCGAAATCTTTTGGGTTTCTTGTGTTTGTACTTTCCACACTTTCTCCGCAGGACCTTCGAGAGCAGCGAGGATGAGGTGACACAGGCAACTATGGCAGAACCGGGAAGGATCTCTGGCGACTCTCACGGTGACGATGGCGTTCCTTCCTCATCTCATACCCATCAATCAGGAGTGCTCGAAGAATCAAAAGTTGTTCATGGTACTACGTAATACTTACATTATACCATACAATACTTACATTGAATTCAATTAGGTCGGATCTTGCTCATAAGATTAAACGGGTTTTTGACGATTTGAAATAATTATTCAATGAAATAGCTACTACTGGAAGAATCCATTGAAGGAAGGATCGCGGAACAGCAGGTTGGTTTCACTGCGCACAAATCCTGTATGGACAATATATTTATAGTACGCCAGATTTCTGAAAAGTTAGTTGCAAAGGGACAGGAAGCCCTCTTGGTGTTTGTTGACTTGGAGAAAGCATATGACTCAGTTCCTGTAGCTCGCCTGTGGACACAGCAATGAAGGGTGTGGGTATAGATGATCCACTGATAGATCTTGTCCGCAGAACATATCAGGAAAATCGAGCGGCTGTGAAAGATGGAAATGTGATATCCTCCGAATTTATGGTATCGAAGGGCCTGCGGCAGGGCTGTGGAATGTCGCCGACCTTATTTAAGGTTTATTTGGAGGATGTGCTGCAGCAATGGAACGCATCCTGTCGTGGGATGGGAGTCCCGCTTGGCGATCAGGTGGTCCATTCGCTCCCGTTTGCTGATGACCAGGTGATTGTGGCTCAGGATCGTCATGATGCTGTATATATGTTGCGGAAACTCCATGAAGCATTTGAAGCAGCTGGCTTGAGGATCAATTCCCAGAAGACCGAGTACTTGGTGGTCGGAGGCGACGGTCGAGACATCTTAGTCCCTGGATTGGGATATGTCAAGTCGGTCGATCATTTTAAGTATTTGGGGTCCATAATGGAGTCTTCGGGAACTTGTCAGAGGGATGTGGATAGGCGTATTCAGCTGGCCAGAGTCGTAGTGCGGTCCCTCAATGGGGTTCTATGGAGCCGGGAAGTCCATATTCATACCAAGAAACAGATTCTAAATGCTCAGTATGGAAAGCGTGTTAACTTATGCCTCAGAAGGCTGGTCCCTGACGCAACGAAATCGACAAAGACTCTGTGCAGTGGAAATGGATGGGCTCAGGCGAAGCTGCCTAAAATCCAGGTTTGAGCGAGTCCGAAATGAGACCATACGCGAAATGATTGTTCAACCCGAGCCAGTTGTAGATCGAATCGATCAGAAGACTCTGGAATGATATGGCCATCTCAGAAGGATGCCAGAAAGCAGATGGCCTAAAAAGGCTTTTAATTGGTCCCCCAAAGACCGTAAGAAGAGAGGTCGTCCACGCGTGACATGGAGAGGAGGTGTTGTCAGTGCCATGCGGAGACGGAATCTCGATGAAGGGCAGTGGTCGGACCGGGGCTCTTGGCGTCAGGCTGTCAGAAGCAACCCCTGACAAGGGGAGACGCCTTCAAAAAAAAAAAAAAGCTACTACGTAGGTAAATTTTGAGCTGGTGAGATTATTGGAAATCCTAAATAGTTTAAATTTTTAATCTAAACTAGACCTCAAGAATTTTGATACCAACCGAATTTTTACCTATTGTGAGAAGACATTTTTCTAAGCTTTTTCAAAGTTTCGAATGTTTATGACGTCACAGTGGGCTGGGGGGTCCCTGACGTCAGAATAATTCGAAACTTTGAAAAATCATAGAAAACGATCTACTCATCCAAAAAGAGAACGGCTGGTGTCAAAATTCTCAAGATGAGGTCTACTTTCGATTAAAAATCTTTAAAAAATCAGGCGCACTCCCCATTAAGCTGATGCTGTGGTGCCAATGGCTGAAAACAGAGCACGCTGGAACCTACCCAACTATATATTAAATATATAGACATACCAATTTTCACATGTTTTCTCTTTCTTCTATCTACCTGTAGCAGAATTGATGCCGAACTGTAATACTGACGACTCATCATCTGTTGTCCATCAATCGGCAATCAAGGATGAACCAGTCAACGAAGATGGGGAGATGGTTGCTGACTCCTTGGATGATCCCGGCTATCTGGAACCAGAGATCATCTTTCATCCGTCCAAAGATGAATTTGACATCCCCCAAAGTACGTTTTTTTTCACAATTTCATGTAATTTCAATTTGAAAGCCTTGAGCGTTTTGTGATTTCTTTGGTGGTAATTTGGCCCTACTTTTCCAAATCATTGTACAATTTATTCAGAAATTTCTATCTTGGTTGTGAATGGAATTTTCATAATTTTTAGTTTAGTAACTAAAAATGAATTGAGTAAGTGCCGTCACGTCGATTTATCATTGGCAAGAATTCAGTTTGAACTCTACACTATTAGTTTACAAAATCATATTTGGTTTGAAGAAAAAAGTATCTAAAATCAATTTCTATCGATTGGAAATTTTATTATAGTTTTCTTCTAATGATGTCAATAGCGGGTTTTTAGATGAGTTGGGAGGTATTATCGGAAAATGGTGATGTTCCCGAATTTGACATCCTCTGTGCTCATGCGAAAGAAAACATTTAGTGTTGTCCTAGCAGGTATAATTAAGATAATGTTTCTGAAGAGCTACTATGCAGAGATTGTGGAAAACGGGGGGGGGGGGGGGGGAAGGATTGCACGTAATATGGGAACCCTTCTGTGGCTGTTGTGACGTCACCATGAACAACTTCCCACATAGGAAGGTCACTCAATCCTATGCGATACCAATTGGAAGGAGGTTAGTAAGAAGAAGATTAGCTCGCTTAGAACGGTGGACGTCTGATAACACTGTCACTGACGAAACGGGAAGCAAAAGTTGACGCATTAGAGCATGAAGATTGTCGTGTCCCTCTTAGTGAACTTAGCAATCACCTCAGGAACAAATAATAATCTATCTTGACTCGTAGTAATGTATGAGCATAATATTTTCATTTTAATATCGGACTGTGTCAATCTACATGTCTTTAGCATAAAACGAAGTTCTCCATGAACCCATTCATTGGAAAGAAAAACGCTACAAATTATTACACAATGGTTTATTATTTTTCTATATAATCGTCTATAAAGCCACCAACCATCCAACAAGAAGAAAAACATCGATGGCATTTCGGTCAGCTTTAATTTGAACGGAGATTAGGCCTCTTTTGCGATTCACACTCGTGTTTCTGATTTATCGCACGTTTATTATTTTATTATTTTATTATTATTATTTTAATGGTTTATTATTTTTCTATATAATCGTCTATAAAGCCACCAACCATCCGGAGATTAGACCTCTTTTGCGATTCACACTCGTGTTTCTGATTTATCGTACGTTTATTATTCTTATGGTTTATTATTTTATTATTTTAATGGTTTACTATTTTTCTATATAATCGTATATAAAGCCACCAACCATCCAACATGAAGAAAAATACTTGGAAAATGTCACCCCACGCATTTTTAAGCAAAAACCTCGTTATGGCCGGTTATTTGCCCATAACTTCTATACGAATGAAGCGATCGGAATAGTTCGACGTTAGGACCAACTAGACCCCAAATGGAGTCTATGTGCGAAATAACGGGGTTTTTAGACCGATTCGCCTTTTATGGCCCGGACGGCGAACGGCGGACGGACATTGCAGATTTGGATTCTACGCACCTTGAAACGTAAAGTGACAAAGTTTGAGGGGGGTTATAAAAAATTTTTGCGATACGATCACATAGGCTTATTATTAGAAATAATAAACCAAAAACTGGAAATGTTGGACGAACTCGTTTTTCCATGTCTAAGCTCATGTTCGTCTTAACGAACTACCAGATTCATTCTGTTTCAGTCATTCTCGTGTTAATACTTATTGGTAACTCGTTTCATATGTCGTTTCAGTTGAAAAGCCATTCACATGTGACAGTTGTGATTACCGAGCTGGGCATCTCAGTACTCTGAAAGCGCATATGAAGATTCACACAGGTTCGTTTGCTATTTTATCATAGTAAGATTTGATATTGAAGTGTTTGTCATTGTCAGTGATTAGTTGTTGTTTTCATCACAAATTTGCAAGGCTGTTGATTCAATGTGGTGTTCGCAATTATTGTCATGCTCCAGAAAAAGTTGAGGTACTTCAATTTGAGTGTCGAAAGAGAGCAATTCTACCAATTGTTTATACCGCAATTTTGGTTTATTATTTTCAATAATGAACTTTTTTTTTTATTACTATCGAGTCTGTTATGTTTGCGTGTCGTCGAGTGAAGGAGATGACCTTCTTGATGCGGCGTTTGTGTTTTCTTCAACCCCTACTCAACGAAGAGAGAATGGTCCTTAAGCTAATGACTTGCACTGTCGCATCGGCGGCTTATTAGCCCGACCGGCATGCGGAGTGCATGGAACATAGGCTAGCCTGGCTATCCTGGCGTTTCAATCAGAAACCGACCGTCAGGAGGAGGGATATTTACCAAGTGAGCCTAGTACTTCGAGGAGATCCTTATACGAGGAAAAGGTAGAGAGCGAAATGATTAAGTCGGTTGACTGAACTAGATTGGCATCTGGGAGCATCCCTGAGTGGGCTTATATTCTCATATAGTTTCCTCGGGGGAGAGAGAGGTGGAAGGGTGACGTCATGTTGACGTGTTTCCCCGTACCTCGTCTCCCCCAGTGGGTGATGACTCACTCAGGGATCCTCCTGTTTGCTTCTTTATTTAAGAACTAATTGTTAGTTGATATGTGGGTCATAACAGAGTCCATTATGTCACTTCGGCGCTCGACGACGTACACTCAATGTAGTTCTACCTACACACACAAATAACACGTATTTCACAAGATTCAATAGGATAAAAACACCATATCTATAAGGATAGAAACTTTTCACCTATCCTTCATCCCCATAGGCCACATCCATACTGAGCCAGCTACATCCATGTTCCCAGCACACTGTGCCGCCCTTATCTCCAACAACCCTGACCGTTACCGCTCATTCTATTTTTACGTGCGCACTAACGCGTTTTCGCAAAATTTCATCTCCGAATTTCGACGAACTTTTTCATCGTTTTTCGATCTGTTCGCGATGGGTGATCGTGAGAAGAAGCGGCATCGACAGCGGGAAAACCGTAAGTTATTTGAGAAATTTAAGAGTTTTCTTGACTTGGCAACTTCGGGAGATCGTCGGAGTCGATCGCGGGAGAACCGGGAGAAACCTCGTGGTCGTCTCGATCGTTCTCGTTCGCCACTAAATCGACGTTCCCCTTTAGGTTCTTCTCCACGAGATCGTCGTTCTCTTTCGACTTCGTCGTCGTCGTTGACCATTAGGTCCCGTTCTGGCACTCCCGAGGATAACCTCCAATCGCCCCGGTTCGACAAATTTTCTCGAGGCTGTCCACCCGCTGAACAGCACTCGCCCCAAGTCTCCGCGACTGGGAGTCAACCCGGCGATTTGCGGGCTCCTCCGGATCCTGTTCAGGTGACCACAGGTCTAACGGCTGATCATTCATCGGATTTCCGCGGATTTCCTGATGATGATGATGATGAACTTCTGGGAGATAACATAAAGTCGGTTTTGGGTGAAAACCCAACTCGGCGCCCTCCTCCAGGAAATACTTTCCATAAAAGTGTGGTAGATCGTTGGGATCACTTACTTAAAAATGGTCTCCCTCACGAGGAATTTTTGCGGTTGAGGGAGGAATACCCCTTTCCTCCTAATTTTATGGCCATGTCTCCGCCGGATATTAACCCAGAACTATTGCCAGTTTCGTCCCAAACCCACAAGGGAAGAGACGGGAGTCTCCTGGGGTTCCAGCGCCAAGTAGGGACTGCGGCAGTGGCCATTGGAACAGTGTTGGGTTCCATTATCTCTAACCCTAGTGTTGGAATGCCAAACACTGGGCTCAGTGGTAAGTGTAGGGAGGACTACCTATCCCGGCACTTAAAGAGGAGTGGACTGTGAATTATACATTTTATGGTTATACAATTTTAAATTGGGCATAAAAGAAGCAAAATTATGATGGTAGGTACCTGGGTTCCTTGGATATGGTATTCAGCTGCAGCTGGCGTGGCGGTCGCGGTCCCCAACAGATCCCAAGGGGTAGGGTGGCGCGAGAAAATTGTTCCTTTTTCCACGAAATCTAACTTATTATATTTTCTCGGCACTCGCGACTTTCGGGTACCCGTTAACAGCGTGGCGAACTTCACTTTAAAGTCAAAAACGGTCTCGAACTTAAGATATGAGCGGCGATGATTTCGGACAAAGTTAGAGGTATATTGAGGTAGGTCGGGAGCCGGTGAGCGAGAGAATTTCCAGGAAGTATGGCTCCGATTCCAGGAAAAAGGTGTGACGTCACCGTAGGCCTGATTGATCAGATCAGCGATGTTGCGTATTGTTAAGCTGTGGGTATTCGTGGCCAAAACCTCAAACAATTATGCCCAATTTAGTACATGCAAAATATGGTGCTATGTTTGCACTGAACGTTGAAAATTACGGTGCTACCTACATTAAATTACGACAGTAGGCAGGTGATTAAGTAGGCATCTGCTTCAACAAGTAAACAATGATAACAATGATACGCCGGGCGATTGGAAGCTCCCGTTAACAGTCAGTTTCAACGAGATAACAATAATTAGTTGGATCAGTACCAATATCAAAATAAATCTATGAAGAACAATAACGATAAATTAATTAAAAGTGCCGGGTTAATAAGATGCGTGCGTGTTAGTGTTCACGATAGTCGCAAATGTTCGACGGAAAACTGTAAGTTCAAACACACTCCCCCCATTTGCGACTCACGAAGCGAAGACATATCATGCGTGGATGTCCTCCAGGGTAAGTGGTATCATCTTCACTGCAGGTCTCTTGTACTGGCCCTTGGCAGTCTTCACGGTGACAACGCGTACAATGGAATCTATTCCTGCGTGCACTTCCAAAATTCTTCCCAATGGCCATTGTGCAGGAGGCGCCTGGTCATCTCGTAACAACACCATATCGCCTGGTTTGAGATTAGGGGCCCGTTTGTCCCACTTCTGTCGCAGCTGGAGGCTACTGAGGTATTCCTCACGCCACCGTTTCCAGAAGTATTGAACTCGTTCTCTAACGAGCTGCCAGCGGTTCAGTCTTCCAGGCGGGATGTCTCCAAAATCAGGTTCAGGAAGCGCTGTCAGAGGCTGCCCAATAAGAAAATGGCCGGGCGTCAGTGGATCCAAATCGGTGGGATTGTTGGATTGGGCCTGGAGTGGACGAGAATTAAGGATTCCCTCAATTTTAGCAAACGCCGTCATCAATTCTGGTAGTGTGAAGCAGTGAACCCCAAAAGTCTTGTGGAGAAGCTCTTTGACCATGCGTACAGCTACTTCCCATCCACCACCAAAGTGAGGCGACGATGGTGGATTAAAATTCCACTCAACACCTAGATGAGACGTGTGGTTGATAATTGTAGAGCGGGTAGAGTCATCCTGGAGGAATTTAAGGACTTCCTGCAGATAAGTGACAGTCCCGCGAAAATTTGTCCCTCCATCAGAGAGCATTTGAGCCGGTAGACCTCGACGGGCTATAAATCGGTCGAATACGTCCAAAAATCCCTCCACAGACAGTGAGGTAGCCACCTCTAAATGAAGTGCGCGGGAGGACATGCAGATAAATAGGCATAAGTATGTCTTTTCAACAGTGGCCTTGCGGAGAGCTGATACTCGCACTGTGAATGGGCCTGCGAAGTCAACTCCGGTCACCAAGAAAGGCCGGGTCCCACTGAAGCGCGACTTAGGTAGGTCACCCATGAATGGAATGACAGTGGACTTCCTGAAGCGAGTGCAGACGACGCATCGATGCCTTATCAACTTGATTAAATTCCTCACTTTTGGGATCCAGTATTGCTGCTGAATTGCTGTAAGCATAGCAGCGGGGCCAGTATGATGGTCACGTGAGTGATAGTGGTCTACTACCAAATTGGTATAAAAGGACCTGGCAGGTAGCAATATGGGATGCTTTTGCTCGAATGGGATTGGAGCATTCAGCAAACGACCACCCACACGAATCAGGCCACTGGCATCAACGAAAACATTCAATCGTCGGAGCTCCAGACTTAAATTATTGAAGGTGATCTCAGTGAATACCTCGGCGTAATAAAGGTGCTGTAGAACACGGATGTAGTGGTGGTTAGCCTGCTGGAACTCATGAGCAGTAACTGGTCCAACTGTTCGCAGATACTTCCTTAGCTTGGGAACTTTGCTGTTGGCTATAAATCGCTTGATCAAAGCCATTACCCTAATGAAGCGCGTAAAGGAAGAAAAGCGCCTGGCATAGTCCACCAACTCCTGACTGGCGCGCACGGCGACAAAAACCAGTTTACAGGGCTTAAGCTCGGGTAGGTCCTCCATAGCTGGGATCTCGGAAGAAATGGGCCAGTCGTCAATTGGTCGTTGACACCAATCAGGGCCACTCCACCACAGTGGATGATTGCGAAGTCCAGCAGGAGATATTCCGCGAGATCCCACATCTGCGGGGTTGTCAACACCCTTACAGTGAAACCACCAACTAACTTCAGTGTTTTCCAGGATGCGTTGCACACGGTTGGCTACGAAAATCTGCATGAGGTGTGGAGGAGTATGCAACCAAGACAAAACAATCTTGGAATCTGTGAAGCAAAGAATACGTTCCACCTTCAATTCAGCCCGGAGATGCTCGACGGACAGAAGGAGCTGTGAGAGAAGCAGAGCTCCACAAAGCTCCAGACGTGGGATGGTCTGTGTCTTCAGAGGTGCAACCTTTGTTTTAGCCTTCAGCAATGTGAGAGAGGCAGAAGATCCCTGGGTAGCTCTCAGGTAAACATTGGCGCAGTATCCACTGCCAGACGCATCGCAAAAACAGATAAACTGATACTGGGTATCAGTAGATGGGATAGCACGGGGGATGGAGATATCGTGCACTGCCCTCAACTCTTCTGTGAAACGACTCCAAGACTCCTGAAGATCGTTTGGCACCACATCATCCCAATCCAAGTTCAGTTGCCAAGTATTCTGCAGGAGGCATTTTGCATAAAATACTATGGGTGACAATAAGCCCAGGGGATCATATAATCTCGCAATAGTGGATAAAATCACTCGTTTTGTGAAGCCTTCAGGTGGTTGAGAGGTTTCATACGAGAAGACATCCGTTGCAGGGTCCCACTTCATCCCCAGTATTTTGGTAACACTGGCGTCCTCCAGTGGAAAGGTCACTGCACCATCCAGGACATCCACCGAGTGCAGGAGAGATGGAAGATTGGAACACCACTTCCCCAATTCGAATCCTGCTTCCTCCAGCATATCAATAAGCTGCTCTTTCAAGGCCCGCAAATGCTCAGGGTCGTTGCTTCCGGCAATGATGTCGTCAACATAAGAGTTTTTCAAGACAATAGCAGCTGCATTGGGATACCGATCTTCACAATTGATGGCTTGCTGTCGTAGAACCCTCTGAGCTAGGTAGGGAGAGGAAGACATACCAAAAGAGATAGTATTCAATTCAAAAAACTGAACAGGGTCATTAGGGGGATTCCTCCAAACGATCTGTTGATAACAGCGATCAGCAGGGTTTAACCAGACCTGACGAAACATCTTAACGATGTCACATCGAAAAACGTAACGATGCTGGCGAAAATTCAATAAGATTGCAGTGATGTCAGCTTGCAACTTGGGGCCGGTAAGCAACTGATCATTCAGACTCCCAGTAGCAGTGGGGAAACTAGCATCATAAACCACTCGAAGTTTACGGTTCTCTCCTTCCTCCTTGAAGACCGCATGATGAGGTACTAGATACCGTGGTGGATCTTTGGCGGGACTCATGTGCCCCAGATCAATGTACTCCTGCATGTGAGCATGATACATTTCCCGGAGTGACTCATTTTTTGCCAGTCTGGACTCCAGAGCATAGAAGCAGTTAAGTACTCGCTTGGTGTTAGGGATCATGTTTGGAGAAGGGGTCCTGAATGGCAAAGACACCACATATCTTCCATCGTTCTCGCGATAATGTGTCCTGAGGAAGTGCTGCTCACATTGGTCCTCATCAGGAGACAGAATCTTAACAGGTGCTGGCTCTTCCAGTTCCCAGAAATGGGCAATCTGGGTTGACAGATCTGACAAGGTCATGAGGGCAACAGATGGACTGGAAGCCGGCACATCTGAGTAGCGACCAATGACAGTATACCCAAAGACAGTGGGCATGAGACGTGGACCCTCCTCATGAAGGGTGATTGGACCTCCAGTTACCACGTCTGCATACAAATCCGCCCCAATTAGAAAGGCAATTGGTCCAGGTTTGGTGAATTCAGGATCACTCAAACTATAGGACAGATAGTCCTCCCACATGCCGGACACCAGCGTAGATTGTGGAAGGGGTGGTGTGATGGTTGGTACGATGATGGCATCAGTTTCCAAAGGTGCAGCAGTCCCAGGTGTGAGAAAAGTAACACTGATCTGACCCTTGACTTGCTGGAGTGGGGAGTGATTCACTCCTGCAATAGCTCCTCGAAATGGACGTGACGACTTCCTCAAACGGCGGGCGCAGTCCTCAGTTATAAAGGAGAAATGAGAGCCTGCATCTAGGATCCCGCGGAACTCCATCGGTCTCCCATTGGCATCCTGAATTTGCGCAACAACGGTACTCAGCAAGACTCCTGCATTGAGGTGCGTGTTGGCTCCAGCAAAACCAGATTCAGATGGCCTTGGATTCTCCCTATCAGTCACAGGGACACCCTGGGCAGTGGGGAGGTGCAACTCCGTGTGGTGACGCTTGCGGCACTCCCGGCAAAACGATGACGAAGTGCAATCCTTGGTCCGATGCGTGTTGGCAAGGCAGTTTCTGCATCCATCATAGCTTCGAAGAAGATCGAGCCGTTGAGCGGGCGTAGACTTCTTGAAGGTTGGGCACTTCAACAATCCATGGTTTTCCCGACAAATATGACAGCAAGACTTGGCAGTCGATGAAGCGTCAGAACTCCGTGCCATAAGAACGGGCTGGGTAGCTTGTCTAGCAATCTTGTTTGGGCTCTTAAAAAACTTGAAGGGTGTTTTGGACGTCTCAGACTTGACACTGGGAATCACCGGTGTCATCTGGAGGACATGAAATCGATTTTGAACAAAATCTCGGAGATCCGTGAATTTTGGGAAGGGAGTACCCACGATCGAAATTTCAAATTCCCGACGAGTATAAGCGTCAAGATTGCGAAGGGCCATTTCACACAACAAGTACTCTGCCAAATCTGGAATATTCAGATTCCTCAAGGAAGAAACACTTTCGGTCACATGAGACAGGTAGGCTTGTAAGGAAGCAGCACTGGGTTCTCCTGGTGGGGATTTATAAGACAAGAAACGTTCCAAGTAAACGCAAGCGAGTTTTCGAGGATCATCATAAGTCTTGAGAAGGACGTCCCAGGCTTGGCCAAAATTCTCCCCCACTACCGCAATATGACGGACGGTGTCCTGCGCGGGACCACTAAGGTAACTGATGAGATAATGGAATCTTTCAGCGTCAGTCAAACTCGGCTCCTCCCCGATCAGCGATGTGAAGAGTTGTTTAAAACTCGGCCAATCAGTCAGTTCACCATCAAAGGTCTTTATGGGGATTTTCGGTAAGATTGCTCTGGCACCGGGACGAGAAAGAGTTGAATTGTTGACCTCGGAGGGGCGAAAAGCATTAGTGTTCCCAGAATCGAGTGTCTCCATAACCTGAAGATAAAAACTGTGAATTTCGAAATAAAAATCCTGAATTTCCTTGCGATAATTCTCATCCTCAGCTGTCGGGAACGGAGGTGTGATTCCATGAGTTTCACAGTAATCAATCGCTTCTTCCCATTTTTCACAAAATTTTGAGTAGGTATTTTCAACGGTGGTATACATACCCCGAAAAATATACCTATCCCTGCTGGAATGGACGGCAGTGAAACCTTTGTTACGAATCACTTTCAACTCCTCACCATGTGCCTTAATGATTCGCTGGATTTTAATTATGCCTCGATCAGCAACAGGAGGTATATCGGTAGGCATCACGAAAGCCAGAAATATTACAAATATCGATAATCACAACTATTACAAATCTCGATGATCACAGCTATCACAGTCTCGATGGTCACAACTATCACAGTCTCGATGGTCACAACTATCACAGTCTCGATGGTCACAACTATCACAGTCTCGATGGTCACAACTATTACAAAATATATCTGTCACCGACGAGTATATAACTAATAGTACGCATCTTGCAAATGCAACAACCAAGGTGATAGTTCAAATATATGCTGGATTACCAAGCAATTTTCTCCAAACTATATTATGGAGAGGTTAATTTGCCTCACCGCTCAAATCAAGAAGGTACCTACCGGTTCAGTTTTCGATAAATTAATGAACTTACAATGGATTAACACCTATAAAAACTCCGATTCAAACGGAGACTTTTGTAATACACTGATTTAATCCGGTTAGAACGGAACCAGAAATGTTGGAATGCCAAACACTGGGCTCAGTGGTAAGTGTAGGGAGGACTACCTATCCCGGCACTTAAAGAGGAGTGGACTGTGAATTATACATTTTATGGTTATACAATTTTAAATTGGGCATAAAAGAAGCAAAATTATGATGGTAGGTACCTGGGTTCCTTGGATATGGTATTCAGCTGCAGCTGGCGTGGCGGTCGCGGTCCCCAACAGATCCCAAGGGGTAGGGTGGCGCGAGAAAATTGTTCCTTTTTCCACGAAATCTAACTTATTATATTTTCTCGGCACTCGCGACTTTCGGGTACCCGTTAACAGCGTGGCGAACTTCACTTTAAAGTCAAAAACGGTCTCGAACTTAAGATATGAGCGGCGATGATTTCGGACAAAGTTAGAGGTATATTGAGGTAGGTCGGGAGCCGGTGAGCGAGAGAATTTCCAGGAAGTATGGCTCCGATTCCAGGAAAAAGGTGTGACGTCACCGTAGGCCTGATTGATCAGATCAGCGATGTTGCGTATTGTTAAGCTGTGGGTATTCGTGGCCAAAACCTCAAACAATTATGCCCAATTTAGTACATGCAAAATATGGTGCTATGTTTGCACTGAACGTTGAAAATTACGGTGCTACCTACATTAAATTACGACAGTAGGCAGGTGATTAAGTAGGCATCTGCTTCAACAAGTAAACAATGATAACAATGATACGCCGGGCGATTGGAAGCTCCCGTTAACAGTCAGTTTCAACGAGATAACAATAATTAGTTGGATCAGTACCAATATCAAAATAAATCTATGAAGAACAATAACGATAAATTAATTAAAAGTGCCGGGTTAATAAGATGCGTGCGTGTTAGTGTTCACGATAGTCGCAAATGTTCGACGGAAAACTGTAAGTTCAAACACCTAGTGTTACGGGTTCTGATATCCTCAAGCCTATTTGGGATGCCGGCAAATCGTTGATGGCCCTTCAATACGACATATCTAGGGCTAGGAGGCGTCGCATTTGTGACAGTTTGGATGGGGCACTGAAGAGGGCAACCAAGGATGTTCCACCGACTTCGTGGCTCTTTGGTGATGATTTAAGAGGTAAGCTCCGAGAGGTGGAAGGCATTTCATCCTTCTCACAGGGACTGCTTCAATTAAAGAGGGGAGCGCCCCGTGAGAAACCTATTCAGCAGCCTCCTCAGCAGCGCCAGCATCAGAGACCTCAGGTGAAGGACCAACCTGGGAATTTAAACTCCAATCGGCCGGGCCCCGACTTCCGAGGGAAGGGTGCCAATTACAAGGCCAATCCTCGACCTCAATATCAGAATCAGCGCTACCGTTCCAAGGGACAGAGACACAATTACCATCGGAAGTAGAGGTAAGACCTGTTTTTAGAGGACATGCTACTCTGCCCAAGTTTATTGACAACTGGAGGAACATTACGGAAAATAAGCTTATTCTAGATTGGGTACAGGGGTATTCAATACCATTCCGGTGTACCCCCCCTTTGCAGTCTCCAGTACCATTGGTAGATAAACCTCAAGCTGATCACCCCTTTAGGGTAGAGGCGGTCCGTAGTTTGGTTGAATTGGGTTCAGTAGAACCTTGCTTTCCCGTACCAGATCAGTTTATTTCCACTATTTTTCTGGTAGATAAGGCATCAGTAGGTCGATTCTCTAACTCGTTATGGGATAATAGCGACAACGAAGTGTCGTTATGATAACAATAACGATTAATAGCGACGATCGCGATTCTGCAGACGCGAAATAGCGACAACTGTCGCTCAGTCGTCGCTATTTCGGCCGAAAAGTGTCGTTACCATCTCGACGGCTCGAAACCCCCCGGTATGGATTACGACAACCGTCTTTATGAAAAAGGAGCTTAAAACGCTCTTTAATTCATAACCTATTCGAAGTCATAATATGACAGAAATATTATTTCAGTTTCCGAGTTGATCTGTTCATTTCCGTATTGTGGGTTAATAGTTTTGTTAATCAAATCATTTTGAGAATAAAATTTATACATTCGTACATAATTTCTGGTGAATATTTAAAAAATAATATCCGACCCTCATAATGAGCAGTTTATTCGCCGTTTTAATTTGTGTCACTTGATTTTTTTCTACAATTGTAGAAAACAAAAATCGTAGTATTTATATTATTTCAAGCTGTTAATTCGTATAGAAATTCATGCACTCTGTTGATCATAGTAAAGGGAGTATTTTCAATGGAATTGAGTTTTTGACAAACTATCAACAGCATTTTTTATAATATAAATGTTGATATTATCAACATTGAATGATGATAAAAATAAATATACTGTCATTTTCGGAAATTGGTAGGTAAGTACATAAATTAAAATAGTTAGCTTAAAAAATAGGTAGATTCTATTTGAATTTTTAACTATTTTATTAAATGTGTGCCTGCATAAAAACTTCCTAAAATGAAGAAAACCCCTAAAATTGATAATTTTTTGCTAAAATAATTGTGATGATAATGCTCTTTTTATACCAACTTACCTGCTATTACCTGAGAAAATATTTACCACGAATTTACGATTGTTTATATCCGTAATCAACGTCGACGGTAGGAGAGAATATGACGTGGTAGATGAAAATTGTAACATAAAATTGAATCAAAGAAATTTGAATGTGAAGGTAGATAAATAAATTACGTCATGAATCTTACGTTTTATTGAATA
>CM019176.2:46218936-46323218 GCA_009739505.2 Apolygus lucorum | reverse complement strand
GTCCAAGGCTAAAGCATGTTCCATGCTAAGATATATATTTTGGTAACGCATGCGTTCTAGGGGACGGTCCATAGGGTTCGTTCAATTTAAACCTGAAGGTAAGCGGTAAACACGAATTTTAATTTACCTTTCTGCAGCACAAAATTGTTTCACTCAATGTAATCTAGTAAGTATTTTGAGTGAGAAACAGTGGACTTTCCGCCCCACCCACCGCTCGCCCTCAGCCACCATACATTTCTAGCGCCATGCGAGCCTCGAATTTGACAGCATTTTAAAATCCATTCTACGATATCCAACGTGCGAATTCGAGTGGATGGTGGTCTGGCCAAAGCGGTTAATACGTCGTAACGTTTGAACCTACATCTGTTAGTAGTTTTGGTAGGCAGTCCATAGGAGTTCACACCCGTATTCAAGGTGAAACCCACAAAAACCTACGAAATACGTGGTTTCTGGTGTCCTGGCACCATGGTGGCACCACTGATTTGTTCCATGGTGGCTCAAAGCATATTCATGAAAACCCAGTGGTATATAAATAATTATTGTTCCCTCAATTTCAGAGCTTGGGTACAATTAATAAGTTATAAAGGAACCAAAATATTGAAAAATCGTATATTTTGTATTATCCCCCCACTAGCCTCGATTGGTTTCGGGTAGGTACCTACTCTAAAGAAGTATGTCCAAAATGCACTTTATTTTCAGTAAATAATCCCACCCCCTCTGTCGAAATTACCTACCGACTAAATTCCAAAGTGTTTTGAATCACTTCAATAGTTGATTACTTCCAAGATGTTTTTAATTACCACTTGTTGAAAGTTATTATTCCGAAAATACAGTTCACTAAAAACCACCTAGCGTGAACACTCAGTTTTCCATTATAAGTTCAGCCTAGTACCTAAAACACACAACAAGCAGCCAGATTTCTCAAATTTGGCTCCCCAGCGAGGAATGGATTTGCTGATTGCTCGCCGGACAGCTATTCGCATAGCCTGCGACCGGTTGTTCGACTCCATAACTGCAACCGTTGCGGTTTCGGAGAGGGCTGCTTGTTGTATATTTAGGTACTAAGCTGAACTTATAATGGAAAAACCTGCAAATCATTACACAAAGTTTTTTTTTACATTATTTTTCTATATAGATCACTTGTCTACAAAAAACACGGCTTTGCCATTGTTACCACCAACCAACATGAAGAAAACATCGATCGCATTTCGGTCAGCTAAAATTTGAACGGAGATTAGGACTCTTTTGCGATTCACGCTCGTGTTTCTGATTTATCGTAAGTCCAACCCTTAAATTCTCGTAGTGAGCGAACGGTTAGTCTTACAGGGCTCTTCGTGGTTTCTAAAAATTCAAAACCTATCTCAAATTGATGAAAAAACAATACCTCTATATCAAACTTTTTTGAGTTAGATCGTTTTGAAAATTTTAACCCTTACTTATCAACCCTTAGAAGTGACCTACATCAACCCAAAAGCTTCGGGACGCAACTAGACCCCAAATGGAGCCCACATATCAAATTTAATAAAAATCGTTCAATGCTAAGGAAAGTGCCGTGTACGGCGGATGACGGACGGACGGCCAAATTTGTATTAGATTTTTGGATTCTACGTACCTTGAAACGTAAACCAACAAATTTTGAGGGGGGTTAAAATTATTTTTTTTCTTGGTCGATTCCAAAGGTTCATTATTGAAAATAATGAACCAAGAATGAGTATTCAGGCAAGGTGGTTTTTGGTGAACTGTATTTTCGGAATACTAACTTTTTCAACAAGTTGTTATTAAAATATCTTGGAAGTAATCAACTATTGAAGTGATTCAAACAATTTGGAATTTAGTCGGTAGGTAATTTCGACACCCTCTCCATCTAGCCATTAAACAATACTTTCAAAATTCGTAGGGCATAACTAGATTGATTTTAGCGTCGAAAAAACCAACCACCCAAATCGATGTGAAATTGAGGCAGAGTATAGGCTGGGTAGAGTGTACCAAGATTATGCTCGAAAATGCGCGTATTTCAAGCGTTAACCCCCCTTCCCCCCAGCGCCTGTGGTTTTTCACAGATTTGGATTCAAAATTTTCTAAAACTGATTGGTTCGTGATTTTTTCCTGTTTAATGTTGTCCTGCTGCACCTCAGATTAATCGCATAAGGACGCCCAATTCATGCTGTGACATTCTAAAAATAAATAAAACATAACAAGTAGGTGACACATTTTTAGAGGTTTTCAGACAGTTTCGCCCATTGGGGAAGTCTCGTTTCACACTTTGTAAATAGAAGTCGAAAACTACTCTAAAATCGCCTCGTGCTGTTTCAGAATGAAAATTTTCTCGCTTGTCAACGTTTGCGAACCTATCCATTGCATGTTTGATTTTATTTACGAAGAACATGAACATGGATGTCAAGACTATTTCTCACTAGTCGGTCAAGGCTGAGGGGCAGTTTAATATTGATTTCTATAGTGGTTTTTCCACCAATGAACTTCATTGGATTACATTAATATGTATCAAAATATGGAAGGTCTTTCTGTCAAGATTTATTGTTTTAATTTAAAACGTTTTATTGACCTAAATAAATAATTTTTGTTGGACCCTTCTTTTCTTTGTATTTATTTTCCCTTCAACTTTTCCCTCTCCACCTTTCTATTATATAAAAAAACCGACCGTCATAGGGGCTAATAACGACTGACCACAGAATGAAAGAGACAAATAGCCGTTTTTGGCGCCTCCTTCCCCATCTTGTTCAAGCGACGAACAGTAGGTACTACTATATACGATACACAGATATCTTCAAGCAAAAACAATAACCATGCAAATTGGTTGGAAACTAAGACTAAGACCTTAAGAATACACGTTTGTCCACACACACAGCATCACCTTGGGACTTGTGCTTGGTTATCTCTTTCCACGTTGTGTTGGCTTGCTTACCCCATATCAATGTCATAAAGACGCCCAGCCTCTCGGTGGGACGTCATAAAAAATGTGTTCGTTTACAATGGGGGTTAATAGTTGAGTTCCTACCAATAGATACTTTTCTGGTTTTGGTTCATAATTTGCAATAATACAACCTTTGGATCGAGGAAGAAAAACAAACTTCCCCCTCCCAGCCCTCAAATTCGCTGTATTTACGTTTCAGGGGGACGTAGAATTCAAAAATCGATTATTTTGTTTAAATCCGTCAGTCCACCATGCACTTGTTATTTACCTTGGACCGGAATGTATATTAATTTTGTATATGTGCTTCCACTTGGGGTCTAGTGGTGCATTAAAACGTCGGGTTGTCAGACTCTATCAAGTAGTAGAAAATAGGGGCTGAATGTTCGTATACATATTCAGTTATGTCAAGCTTAGCTCTGGCCTCTTTGTATAAAAACCTGGTTTGGTATCTTTTACTTGAGAGACTCCCAAAGTAAAACAAGTAGGAAGATGTCATCGACATCCGACTACCGTACAACTACTGGACCGTTGGGTCGAAAAATAGAGCAACCCGTTGCAAAAGGTATGTGCTAATTGTCCTAAGACCAGAAAAGCAATTAGGTAACAAGTGAGCTCATCGTGGGGAAGAGAGAGTTCAACCAGACGGTGTGACGGAACCGCGGATAATATGTAAATTCCGATGCCAGCATCAGGAAGAGTCTCTGCAAGCATTCTAACCTCGGACAACACCTTCTGTCTTCAGGCCGAGACGCTGACGTCAAGACCCGAGTTTGGTTAAGTAAACGTAGGTTTAGTTATATCGATATGATGGAAAGGAGTAATTGTGGGCCAAAATTTTAATTCCCTAGTTAAACCTAATACCTAGTTCAACCCCACATGCTCCTCCGCTGTCACAATAGAATTTCATTTCAATAGAAATTAACCCGATTAAGCTAAAAGCGCCGGTCCAACAAGTCCATTTGATTCTAAAAGCTGGATTGATATTTCAAAATGTCATCTTCTTCACCTAAAACGTGGCTTTTAGTACTTTTTGAATTCAAACAAAGTGGATAAAGTACTTTTTGAAATCAAACGAACTGGATAAAGTACTTTTTGAAATCAAACGAAGTGTATAAAATACTTTTTGAAACAAAACGGATAAGAGTCCGCCATGTGCAGGATGTAGTACCTTTTGAAAATAATCGGAATATTCACCCTCGTTTTTCTTCTGCTCCAAAACGATCGAATTTTTGTAAAGAACTACCCCCCCCCCCCCCCGCTCCCTCCCAAAAAAAAACTTGGGAACGAGTTAACTCAATTTCGATAAAAAATGGACTTTAATACCTTTCGGAATCCTTATTTGGATTTCACAATTTTCTGAGTAGGTCTGTCGGTGGCCAATAGTCCCTGGCATTAATACTATGGTCCGATTTTGATGAAATGTTTGTAGCTTGCACACTAAAGCACTGAGTTGTTTTTGTATGAACGCCATCTCCATTGGATTATTAGTAATTTCCAACTGTGATTTTCATACGATCTAATAGCCTGTTATTGCTGAAATATGAAGGGTGGTTTACGGGTAGTACCATGGTGATTGCTTACTGATTTCATTACGATCCGATCAATAGGGGCTGGTAAAAAATCAACAACATAATCGCGATCGCATTTCCTCAATCAAGTTGCTGTTTTTTCAATTTCTAATGTGATTATCTGGATCGTGAAAATGATTCAGAATCATAAGGGGAAAATTATCAGAGGTACTGCTCTGTAAACCAATGTTCAATCATGTTAACACCCATGAATTCTATATGTCCAATGACCACATTTTCGGTGTGAAGAAGCTAAACAGCACAACAAACTTGACAGATTTTTTCTGTTTAGCTATCGGAAAGAATGTTTGGAGTTCAGGAAGAGATAGAGTCATCTTCACAAATTCTTTAGAAATGGTAACTTACCAGTGTTGGACCGTATCGGTTGGTGTGGATGAGACCTAATCACTTGACGTCACACGGCTTCGCTTGGTATCCTTTCCGGCCTTAATGCTGAAGGTGGTGGATTTGGGGCGCTCAGTCGTCGCAGCTCCGATCTGCACGAGAGCCCCAATAATTAATCGGATTCAGCTTTTGAAGGCATGAACAAGGAAAGAGCGTCGCCCAAGAGGGGATACTAGGAAGGAATGAAAACGGGATGTGCATCATGTGCTCAGGCTCAGTCGTTCAGTGAGAGTGAGATGGGTCGGGTAGTCGTCGTACTCCGCGCTATGTGTCTCCTTGGTCAGCTGTCTTCCAGAGAACGTCGTTGAAGACGGAAACGTACTCTTCAACGGCGACTACGAGCCGTCGTCTGGCAGAGGGGCGTACCTGGCGGGAGGATCGTAAAGATTTTTCGAACCCGAGCAAACGCCTCAGTTCACCGAAGAGAGGACAGTCACCAGCGAGCAACGAAAAGACGGTATACACCATAAGTTACCATAACGAAAAAAGTTCGCGTTCCTTACACCGTTCATGTTGAGAAGAGGATCCCCAAAATCATCGAAGTCCCGGTTGACAAACCATTTAACGTTTACGTCCCAAAGCCATACCCTGTCATCGTTGAAAAGAAAGTTCCTTACGAAATCAAAGTTCCTCTTCCACAACCATACACAGTTGAGAAGAAAGTACCGTACCCAGTCAAAGTTCTTGTAGACAAGCCGTACACCCTCCACGTTCCCAAACCTTACCCAGTTGAAGTTGAGAAAAAATTTGAATTTGAAGTAGAGAAAAAAGTACCAGTAGAAGTCAAGGTTCCAGTAGAACGTCGTTATCCGGTCCACGTCATCGTAGAAAAAGAAGTAAAATTTCCTGTAGAAAAGAAAATTCCCGTTCCCGTGAAAGTTCCTCACGATAAACCGATCCCAATACACGTGACTAAACACGTGCCAGTTCACGTCGACAAGCCCGTTCCATACACCGTTGAGAAAGTGTCTACTTACCCTGTCAATGTACCTTTTAGAATCCCCATAAAAGTTCATTATCAGGAAGGTGGGTCGATGGATGAGTTGTACTCCAATTCGTTTTCAGCTTCGGAAATGCAGAATCTCGAATGGTCTGAAGCTATGGCGTCTGCTTCTAAGGCCATAAGAAGTCACGAACAGAACCGTTTCAGATCTCCTGTGCGTCACGGGTTCTCGCACCCTTTTCAAAGAGGTTCATACTCGAAGAATGCGTACTTATTGAGTCAGTCTGCGAAGAAACGCCCTTATTTCCAAAACCATCATACCAATAATAGGATTCCAACTAAACTACATCAAGTTTTACCACAATCAACATATGAGGTGAATGAAGCGCAAACTGCCCTCAGAAAATGTACAAGCTACGCCGTTCTATCGAAACCTGATTCAGAAATCATTGTACCTCAACTTCTGATCGGCAGTCCTCCACAGCAAAGTACTAATATGCTACTATCTCAAGCCGCTCTCGCCTCTATAGTGCAAACTCGTAATAACGACGCCAAAATACGTCATTCTGCTTCTCATTATCGGAACGAAGGTTCACCTGCCACAGTTACCCAATCAGAGCACACAATTTCGGATCAGCTTTGCACCCTTCTTCAGCTCATCATAAAAACGAAAGTCCATCTTTCACGATTTCCCATACAGTGCAACACAATTCTGGTTCATCCTTCCATCCGTCAGCAGCGTCTTCGAATATATCACCATCCCCTCACCAATTCCACTTCATCTCAGATCAAAATTCCCATGAAGTTCAAAATGGGAAGTCTCAATTATCCAACTCTCTAGGAAATATCCATTCAATCCGACAAATTCCACAAAATGAACAAATTAAAATTCCCAAGTTCCCAGCGCTACTTTCTTCAGACCTGCTTCCCAAAACGACACAACTGCTCATCGAGTTCCTTTCCCGAAACTTATTGAGCCGACTGCAGAAGGATTGAGGAACCATCAATCTTTGTTACATCAAAATGCAGCAGAACAATCTCACCAAATCTATGGATTATCACATCACAAATCCCAAGGAATAACAACTGGCGCAGAAACATCCGCTCCCCATGAATCTTCTGTACATTTAAATTTACGATTCTCACCGGTTAATTTCCATCGGCACCTTCTAACGATTTTCAACCATCAGCACAACAGCATTCAGTAGGCTCAAGAAATCAAATTTCTCAGCCTTTAGCTCAGCAGCATTCAGCAGCACTACACGCATTCTTCAACGCCACAACATTCTTCAGCACAACAGCATTCTCCAGTACAACAGCATTCTTCAGCACAACATCATTCTTCAGTACAACAGCCTTATTCAGCACAACAGCATTCTTCAGCACAACAGCATTCTTCAGTACAACAGCATTCTACAGTACAACAGCATTCTTCAGCACAACAGCATTCTTCAGTACAACAGCATTCTTCAACCCCACAATATTCTTCAACACCACAACATTCTTCAGTTCTACAGCATTCTTCAGGCTCAAGAAGTCCAAAGATGAACCAAACGTTTCCAGCAGTTTTATAGGCAGCAAAACTTACTTGGTGGCCAAGAACTCGTGTACTCCGCTTCCATACAACACAATGCAGCCTCTCGATAATACGAGTAGTATGCATCGAATTTCATCAGAGGCCATATTTCAATCAAGTTACCACAACGATAATAATTTATTGAGACTTGTTGGTTTTGATGGAGTGCTTCAGTATTTAATTATACAATTAATTCGGCTATGCAACAATAGATGTCCTCTCACAGTTCCTCAGTTACTGTTTCTTCCATCTCAATATGGAATTCTGCAACGTTTCATGAATTACGTTCAAGGAGAAAAATTGTAATTTTCAGAAATACGTAGGTACATACTTTCGACAATTCACTGTTTCTCTCCACTGACGTTTATTAGTGAGAATTCGGAGGTGCAATCATGTACCAGTAATACATCAATATGTAGCAAAGTTGATAAGTGTGAATAGATTCGAGACTTGAGTATATTTTAAGACTGCGCTTACATTATAAAAGTGAACCTATTCATATTTTATCCTATTAAATTTCTAAGTCGCATTATTTATTGAATCAAAATAAATTGTTTTTGTTTAAAGGGGTTGATATTTTGTATACTCCTTATTAACAAGAAACATTCGTAGGCAGTGCCTTATTAGATCTATAGCACAAAAGTGATTCACGTGTAACAACAACAAAAAGTCTGGCAAGTGGGTGTGGCACATAGCTTCCTCGTATTCATAACCCGATTATATAGATGATCCGATGCATAGTAGTTAATCTCAAACACCCAATCTCTAAGTACCTTTCACTACCCTCATAGGGGACCATCTAAACGCTGATCTGGACAATCCTAGAAAATTTCATCAAATTCGGGTGAAAAATGTAAATGTTATGGCTGTTACAAGGAATTCACGTTTGCGCATGCGGAGCGGCTACTATCAGTCCGGGGTGATGATTTTCATGGGGGACCATCTACAACCTAATCCGCGTAATTCCTGAAAATTTCATCGAAATCAGGTAGGAAATGTGGAAGTTATGGCCGTTACAGGGAAATTCACGTTTGCGCATGCGCAGTGGCTACTATCAGTCCGAAGGTGATGATTTTCATAGGGGGACCATTTAAATACTAATCTGTAACATCCCTGAAAAATTCATTGAAATCGGATGGAAAATGTAGAAGTTATGGCCGTTACAAGGAATTCACGTTTGCGCATGCGCAGTCGCTTCTATCACTCCGGGAATGATGATTTTCATAGGGGACCGTCTACACACCAACCCGCACAATCCCTGAAAATTTCATAGAAATCGGACAATAACTTCGTATAGTTATGCGCGTTACAAGGAATTCATGACAGACAGACAGACACGGAACCAAAATTGTTCAGAAAGGTCTAAAACGCAAAACGCGAGTGAAAATTTGATTTTGGAGAACTTTACTTTTCGTCCTTAGAAAGTGAAAACAAAGCTTCCGCTACCTTGGTAGACTCGGAAGCAATAACAAAAGAAGAAAAGAGCTAGTTCAGTAACCAGCTCTTATACATGAGTATCTGGTGGAGATAAACTCCTACATAAATAAGGACACATAATTATAAGATAATAACAGGTAATGGACGAAAGGTGCATATTTGCATGTATAGAGGTAACAGGGGATTAGCTGACGCCATCGGCGTTGTCCGAATGGTGTTTCCTTTTGAGGCGGCGAGCAAAGCAAGGAGGAGGGCGGCCTTAAGGGAATTGAACTCACTAGTGGGTTTGGATGGGCTGGTGCTCTTAAGTACTTTTGGTGGTATGTTGCGATAAGAGTGTCGTGGACCGTAGGAATTTCCAAGTCCTTGTGCAATTCCTCATTTCGCATGTACCAAGGGACGTTACATATCAGCCGGAGTACTCGGTTTTGTAGGACCTGTATACGAGTTGCGATGCAGAGCTCCAGAGGCCACCACCGTAGAGCCAGTTAGGTCGTATGAGTACCTTATAGATGGTAAGTTGAGATGTATAGTCATCTTTGTGTGCCTGAGAAGTGACTTGAGCTGGTGAATACGAGTTGTAACCTTCCCAGTTAAGGAGGTGATGTGGCCGTTCCAGGTAAGGCGCTGATCGAGGGTGAGGCCGAGGTAAGTGACTGGATTTTTCTGATAAAGGAAGGCTAGATTCCGAGTATTATTCACGAGTATAAAATGAATGTCACCTGCCAATTGGCCACATAATCCCCAACCCCAACTCCACCAACCATTTACGGGAAAGTAAGTTCTCCATTTAACCAGGTTGGATAGTTATTAGGGAACTTTTACTGGTCATGGCAGCGTTTAACCCACTTGAGTTTCAATGTTACGCACGAATTTGTCATGGATTTATGAATCTTACCTCTTCATCACTGAATGTGTCCAATTGAACCCAAAAACTGCCTGGGATTTGGCCGTAGCAGCATATTCTACGCCAAACGCGGAATATGCTCGCTCGCACGCAACCACGTTAAAACTAAGTTCATTTACAGCAAATAAGAGCTCTTAGTTCTTATGGCCTTTTCTTCAGCGATCAATGGATTTTTGTCCTCTGCGTAGTCAATAATTGGTTTCAAGAACCTTTTAGGGCTCGTAAAATGGTGTATTGACCACTGAGCGGCGCTGGGATATATCCCTCCTTCAAGACTGGTACGAGTTGCGGGTCATTGCCTATCTATCGTTCGCATCGTAGAACTGTCTCACCGACATTAGAACGAGCTGGTAACAGGCCGAGAGAAAAACGAAATAATTAAGGGACTTTTTGACCCAATCCAGAATAATGCCAAGTGGGTATGGCACATTGCTTCCGCGTATCCAAAATACAATTGTAAAGATGATCCTTTAGTACACGTATAAAAGATAATCAAAACATCAATCTCCAAGTACCAACCATTACTCTTCAAACTTGGTGATCAGATGACGACAACATTATTTATGGGGAACCATCCGGAGTTTCAGTCTTACAATCCCTCAAAATCCCATCGATATTGAATGAAAACTTTAGAAGTTATGATTATTGAGAGTTTCAATTGGCGCACACGCAGAGGCCACCAATGATCCTATCACAATGAATTTGATAAGGGACCATCTATACCTCAACTCGCACAATAATATCTGCAAGTTGCATTAAATTCTGACAAAAAATGTAGAAGTTACGGATCACAATGAATTTTATAAGAGCCTCGCACAATCTCTGAAATCGCAGATCAATCGGCGTAATCCCTAAAAATGTCATCGAATTCGGAATTTCATCGAATAGAATGGTTTCTCATATGAAAAAAGTAGTGCAAGTGCGCAGAAACTTCAAGTTTAAATTATCCGCAACAAATAAAGAGGGGTTAACTAACTTTTCTCTTACTCCAGTTTCAGAAAGTGTAAAGGAGCTATTCAAACTGGATAGGTGAAGGTTCGAATGAAAAAGGGTTAGATTATCTGCCTTGTATGGATTCATATTATTGGAGTATGCTCATGATTTTTCTTCACAATTTTTATCGAAAGAAATCGCTTAAAGTGATTGTATTTACGAACTTTCCTTATTCCTTCCGAGTTTACCAAGGTAGCGGGAGCATTGTTTTCATTTTTCAACATCGGAAAAAAAATGTTCTCCAAAATCAAAATTTCCACTCGCGTTTTACGTTTCAGGCCTTCCTGAACAATTTTGGTTCCGTGCCTGTCTGCCATGAAATCCTTGTAAAAGAAAAATCTATACGAAATTATAGCCCGATGAAAATTTCAGGGATTGTGTGGGTTGGCGTGTAAATGGTCCCCTATGAAAGTCATCGCCTCCGGACTGCAAGTAGCCACTGCGTATACGCAAAAGTGAATTCCCTTCGTAACAGCCTTAATTTCTAATTTTCGATTCGAATTGGATGAAATTCTCAGGGATTGTGCGGATTGGGGTCAATTATTTGGAAAGTGCGAGGAACTAGAGGTTGATTGATGTTTTTAAATTGGCTATTATGCATCGGATTATCTATACAAGTTGTGGATACGTGGAAGCTTTGTGCCACACCTACTTGGCAAACTTTTTAAAATCGATAACAGAAACTGGAATATTTGGAAATAAACGGGCCAGAGTTTTCTTTCGTGGTGACCTGAGAACATCTTCACCGAAATTTCAAAACATCCAATTTTCAAATTACTCTATTACACTCATGAACATGGTTTTTGTCTGGGCATCTCAAACACGATTGATAACTCCCTCCGAAAGCGATTTTTTACTGGAACAGTAGATTCCGTGTATAACGATGCCGGATGTAACGATGAGATTTCCATCAAAAGTTTGGTTTCGAATGCCTGTCTGTTCCGGGTATAGTGATGTCCGCTTATAACGAACAATATAAAATTCCCCTGAGCATCGTTATAATCTACTGTACTATTTACTTTACTGTGATTTTTAAAGACATTATACACGGTCCAACTCTGGCAATGAGGCACCCTACGAATTACATTGACATCGAATAGAAAATTTTAAAGTTTTTTTGTAATATGCTTAATTTCTCGTCACCAACATGACTCGATGACATCAAACCAAATAATCAAGTTATCTATAAATATCAATTAATTAGTAACGAGTACAGTCATTATTTAAACGATTGGCTGGAAGGAAAGACAACGTTCGACCCTTCATTCATTATTGATACCCTTAAGTAATACTGTACAAGTGGTCCCGGGGTGAGTCCTAAGCAGAGGGAGTGGGGTTTTAGTTGGTAGCCCCAATTCATGGGGAGTCCAACACTGTTGGGGTGAACTTCCCCTTCGCTCTTAAAGAGTTTCCCCCACTTCCGTAACAAACAAAAAAAAAATTCATTATTGTTTTATAAGTAAGCCCACACGTACCTATACAGTTTATACGTTTATTAGGTACTAGCTGAAAAGCCTGCTAAAAGCAGGCAAAAAAATTGTAGATATGTAAAAAAAATTTGATGTCGCGGGCCTGGGATCGAACCCGGGACCCCCACGTTCGGGCGACATACGTACGTACGGTTGGCATTTTATGTATATTTGTAGATTGTAGATGAATCCGCGGATCAGGGTGATGAGAGCCCGAAGCACTGAAGCCTAGTGGATTCTGTTCCTAGTCAAAGAGTCCCAGCCCTTTGGTAAGGGCCAGTAGCGGTTTGGCTAGATTTGTGCTGGGAAAAGCCTCCATGGGTGTAGGTGACGCAAGGAACGAGCGATTTGATAGTAGGTACTTCGCAATCGAATATTATGTGGGAGGCTTTCTCTTCAGCCTCTCCACACAGCCTGCAGGGGGTTGTATTCTGGTTTACCCCAATGCGGTTAAGATGGAATCGGAGTGGAGTAAAGCCTGTTACCAGGCAAACCAATAACCTGATTTCCTTGCGGCTAAGCCGCAGCAGCTCTTCTGTGGCGCTGGGGTTAGGTTTGGCCACCATGCACTTACTTAGAGCATGCCCTCTAAGGTTTGACCATCTACTAGTGGTTTCATTGGTGACCCACCAGTTTATGGTCGCCCTAAAGGAAGATTTGGGAATGCCGATGGCCGGCTCTGGGCCAATGAACGGTGTTAGTGAGCCCCTTCTGGCCAGCACTTCTGCTTTCTCATTTCCCATTACTCCGCTGTGCCCTGCCACCCACTCCAGAGACTCTGTTGCGTTGCGACAGGGAGCAAAGAGTCTGGAAGCACACCCACACTAACCTTGAGTTAATGGAGGAAGCAGCTAAAGCCTTGATCACAGCCTGGCTGTCCGAGAGAATGTGGATGTGTACACCACAGTGTTCCCTCCCCAGACTTTCCCCAGTGCAGACCCTAATTGCAAGTACTTCAATCTGAAATACTGAGGCATACACTCCCAGAGGAGCTGAGTGACTCAATCTGGGGTTGGCCCCGTAAATTCCAATCCCTGTGCCATTCCCCATTTTGGATCCATCTGTATACCAGAATAGGTCGTTGGGACAGCATTGAGAGATTCCGCCCCTTTGTATGTAATGTATATATATTCGTTTATTATAACGAATACAGTCATTATTTAAATGATTGGCTAGGAAGAAAAGCCCACACGTATGTTTGTTTTCAGGTACCAAAAAATAACTCCAAGAATGCTATTTAGTTTCATAGGTCTTTCAAACAGAAAAAAACCGTTATTTCCAAAAATTTATTTGTACAGTTAAACCAACAAACGTAACAATAAGCAAGAAACAAAATTGCAGGGAAAAGAGGGAACAGTATCTTCAAGATACTAACCAATTACAGAATTTATATTGATAACCACCCATTTCAGCGGAATTTCTAGGGTAACACAGCCAAGAAAACAGGAAAAGATCAAAATACACATTCACGGAATAAAGAAGCGTTATTGTCCTACAATGTACCTACCGGCCAAAAAAAGTCTTTTCTTAATTTCCTGTCATCAAAATTGGTTGAGGTACGATTTTGTTCCTAAAAGATGGGAGCGCAGCGAGGATTTCCGGACTTCCCAAGGGCTGGTATCCTCGAGAACTCCAGCTACTGACGTGACATGGCAACCAACTGAATTATTGATATGCGTTTTTCACACTTGTTATTGAAAGAGGTAGAATAATGTCAGTACTCGCCGGAGTTTTACTGGTACGACAAAATGAGCAAAATACTTGGTTAATAGGAATGCATTGTACGACAACTTTTGATAATACATACCTCCAAATAACTAGGTTCCACCCAACAGCGAACTCCCGAGGAATCGCCGTCATCTTGATGATCTGGCCTACTATGAGCCACAAATATAATTGAATTTGGATTTGAACTCATTTCTTTTTTTCAATAAAAAGTTTGGGAGCCGCAACTTCCTGTCTTTTTTTCTCGACAACCTGAAACTTTCCCATTGTAGCCTCTAAAAGCTTCTAAGAGGAGATGAATGCCAAATTTTACCAGATTATACTCGACCTTTCTTGGAAACGTGATGAAGGTACCTGTGCGATACGAACAACTTTTTATAAACTAGATGTTTTACGCCCTTGATAACGTGCAACAATAGTAATATTGAGTGAGATAACAAATTACAATCTCTCAAAATCTAAAATGTTTTTCTGGAAAAATTAGGTCAATATGAGCTACTTAATGTTTTAGAACGGTTTAGTACCTATTATCATAACTGCACAGGAATGCCTAAATTCGTGCGATTAAACTAACATAAACAACACTATAAACTAGACGATAAGATTGAAAGTCGATTAAAATACTTAGCATAGGAAATGTAGGTACAGTAGTACAGTTATAGTGAGTGATTATGCAAGGGCCCTCGGAACGTTGTCTTCGTGCTCCAGAAGCTCGGCGTAGTTGACGATGTCGAACTGCTTGGTGGTGCCAGCGAATTCGATGAACTTCACTTCCGGTTCTGCACTTCGTTTATACACTGAAATAATACAGTAATAGAGTAGAGTAAAGGCAGAGATAGAGGTGGAGTTGAGCACACTGTGAGAGACGTGTAGAAGGTCTAAAATAAGGTCTGCCAAGTGGGTGTGGGTATGGTGTAAATTAAGGTTTTAACTGAATGAACTGTTTTTCCCATTTTCTCTGGCAATTATTGTTCGATTTTGATTATTCCAGTGGCAATATTTTAGTATTTAAACCTAAACTGCTGCACTAATACATTTTGAAAATCCTTGAAAATTTAGGTACAATTTTTTAAAGGGTCTACAATTTAGGGGAGTACTGACCCGGATCGAGGAAGGAACGGCGACCGACTGACTTTTTGTCGTGACGGTAAAATACCGCTGCTGCCCGACGGTAAAATACCATCGGTGTCTTGAGTTTATACTGTGGCGATTGTCGCGACGTTCTCGATCCCCTTCCCCACTGCTGCACTCTCACCCCCATTCCCTCTGTACCAGCTCAATCTTTGTTCTGCAGACAGACAAAGTGTCGCGGCAGCACAAAGAAACCAATGGAGCGGTTTATAGTCTCTGCATGCTGGCGGTAAAGCGACTGTCACCCCATTCTGGCGTCAGCCAGTCACCCCTTTTAACACATTAGAGAGTTTTTGGTGCCAAAATCTGACGGGCCCCGTTAGGAGGAGACTAGCGCGAGCAACAGAGGATGCTACCCAGTTGAAGGAGGAAGCCCGTTAACTTTGGACAGGTAAAGAGGGAATGGAAGAGAGTGTGCATCAATGGGGAAGGGGGTCGAAAACGCAGTGACAAACGCTGCAGTACAACCAACGGTATTTTACAATCGGGCGGCAGCGTATTTACCGTCGCCCCATACACTATACGATTGCCTGAAGGCCGTCGCCTCAACAGGTGAACGTCTGACCAAAATCGCCGAGCAAAATACACTCATTGTACGACGGCCTTCAGTTAAACTGACAGTGTGGGCGCCTTTATCTCCAACTTGATTATAGTATAGATCAGCGGTTCCCAACTGGTGGTCCGCGGACCCCCGGGGGTCCGCGAGGTAGGTATGGCTGAGGGGTCCTTAGGATATACAAATTAAATATTTATTTGCAGCTTCTGAATGTTGACTTCTGCGTCTGGCTTCATACGACAGCTAACGCTAGCACACTCTAGTTTGGCTTTATGTATTTCAGAGATGTAAGTTATTGCTATATTGTTAGTTATTTATTGCTAGTGCTCACAGAGTACTGGAGACAATTTAGTGCTAGTGGAGTTTGCTAGTGCTAGTGCGGTCCCTGACCGAGTTGTTTACATGTGTGATTTTGTGCAACATTTAAGTGATTGAAAAGCTTTGTTTTTCACGAAAAGTTAATTACGCGTACGTTATGGACCGTTGTTTAAAATGTGGATCGTTAAAACGGCCTAGGCATACAGATGAAGAACGAGAAAATGTTTCGAAAAAAGAAAAAAAAGAGAAAAAAATTTCGATGTTAAGTTAATAAGTCAGTGACTCTCGAACCGAACTTGCTAGTATCTCTTGAACCCAACTCGTCGGCGTCTCTTGAACCTTGTAAATACTCTGTATTTTCACGAATAAATCCCAAGTTTTATAGCATTAGTTTGATTTATTTTTTCACATATTTTGGTTCTTTTTAGGTAACTTTGGATAGTGGGGGTCCTCGTCATTGTAGTACCTTGATGAAGGGGTCCTTGGAAAAATTTAGTTGGGAACCGCTGGTATAGATGATCCGATGCATAGTAGATAATCAAAATGTATTGTCAATCTCCAAAGCAATCATTTTTGAGCTAACATAACATATAGGGTATAAGCCTAATTGGTTTGCCACACTGCACGAGTCAATTTTACAACTAATTTACAACAAAAAGTTCCTCCAAGAATTTTTTTAAAGAGATTTTTTTTTCCAAGTTATTTCAGTTTTTAAATTTTTTCGTGACTTTGCGTTACATCTCTAATTTGCGGTAAAAATTACAATTTGAGGATACCGTTGGAAAGAGTATTAAATTTCCTATCGGTGAAACGACTTACATTTTTTTTTAGTCAAGGTTTGGGACATGAAAAAGCCCTCTGAAAAGCTGCGTAATTTGCCGTAATTGTTCGTAACCTAAATTTTTTTAATCGGATATTGAACTACAATAACCAATATTTTTCCAATATGCCAAAACGGTAAAAACTGCGCCAACATCTCAGCTTTCCAATGGTTTAGTCATTTGTATTTTTAAAGTAGGATTTCTTATAGAAATTTGTGTTTGAACGCGGGGAAAACGACTGGTGTTTTCAACGGAATCAGCTGGTTTCCGGAGGTCCCGCTGTCTTCTGTGGCGCCTGCCCACACTCCCATCGTCGGACCCCTCACAGATTGTCTAGCCTGAAGGATGTTTTCGTTGAAAAAATTCACGTTTTTCGGCGTTCAAACACAAATTTCTATAAGCCCTACTTTGAAAATAAAAATGCTTAGACCGTTGGAAAGCTGAGCGTTTGGCGCAGTTTTTACCGTTCTTGCTTTTTGGAAAACTATTGGTTTTCGTAGTTCAATTTCCAAGTGAAAAAATTCAAGGTTTCGTAAGGTTACGTAAATTTCTCTTTTCAGAAGGCTTTTTCATGTCTCAAAAACCTTGACTCAAAAAAAAGGAAAGGCATGTGAGCGATATAAAAATAAAAATAGGTAAAATCCAGGTATGCAGAACATTGAAAAGGTACCTCCGCTGACGAATTTCTCAAGTCGATAGATGGGGTAGTCACTGCACTCTCTCTGGATATATGTTCCCAAGTTAGAGCGATCCTCAATTTGAGGAGTCACCACCTTCATAGTCTCACGAAGCAATCCCGTGTTCACTTCATAGTAACCTGCAAAGAATCAACTAGTCAGTAGAGGAATTGAGTTGCTTGATAAATTAATACATACTATGCACAAAATGGGGAGCGTAGGGGAAATTTTAAAACACTTCCTTGTAGAGTCGGTTAACAGAATCTGAGATCAGCGCTGAAAGGAAAATGTCCAAAATATATTGCTGAGTAACATAAAAAACATAATGTCCGAAGTTAGGCAGCCCTAAAGCACATTGGTGCCTGTTCAATAACCTCAAGGCTGGGATCGTCGAGGCAACAAGCTGACTTTGCTTTGAGTTCCTGGCCATGAGGGAGTTGACGGCGATGAAGACGCTGATCGCCTTGCTTAAGAGATTGGAGTTCCATTTTCTTGCCATGAACCCTAGCTAAGTATTACTGAGAGCTCTATTACTCTTTAGGTCCAGAAATGGGAGGATAACAAAAGAGGTGCACATTGGTGCAATACCCCAATGCAGAGGCAAACCAGACGATCACCATGTTGAAGAGAAGAGCAAACGCTTTGATATTGAAACGGAAAGACCTACAACCACAGCAGGCCTCCTCACTGGCCATTTTGCTCCTTGAGATATCTCAACGAAGTGGGCTAGGCCAGGACAGTTGAATGTCGCGTCTGGTACGGAAAAGTCGAGCACACTGTGAGTCCCTACTGTAGCATCCATTAGTTTCTGACATTTTTTGGTAAGGGAACTCCAGTCCCAACAGACATTTCTCAGGAAACACCAGCAAAACTCCTTCAATTTGTGAACGAATAGATCTTAAGGGGGGCCTCAGTCGGTCGCCGTTCGTTCTTAGTATTTCGCGAAATTGAAGGAGCAAAAACTTAAAAAGTTGTACCTAAATTTGAAATTTTAAAGGACTTTAGTAATTCATTAGTGCATGGGCCTAGGGAATCGACAAACTGAAATATTGCCGCCGGAATCATCTAAATCGAACAATAATGCCAAAGAAAAACTATTAAATAAACGTTTTTTTCCCATATTTCTCTGGCAATGAGGAATTTCACCATGTCGGAATTTCCTATTTTTGACCCCAAAATCGGATTCAGCACCTCGAAAAACCCCCTGCGACAAACTTTCAGCCCGTACTTCCTAATTTACGAATAAACAAAACAGTGTAGAAAATATTAACGTTTAAAAAAAACCGGGAGGATGACGTCATCCTGGAATAGTTCATTTACGGCCGCTTGAAGCGCTGAGATCGAGAAATCTATAGTTCTCAGATGCAACATTTCACAAAATCAGTAAAGTTCGAAATCGAAAAACTGAAGAAAAAAATAGAGAAAGCAAGATGGGGAAAATTAGGTTTCCCCTGCTTCTGTTTGATAACTTTCCTCTTAGATAACACGATTTTGTTGCTCCGTCGGGTAAAAAGGGGAGGGAACGGCAATCCAAACAGCCAATCAGCGAGCGTTCCTGCTTCACGTTGAAGAGGTCCGTTTTCCCGGTTATTTTTTGAAATCATAAATTTTGATTGTCTCCCAAAAATAACAGGAGACTTATTTTCCGAAACCAACCCGATTTTCTTCTATCCCACACCATTAACTATTCAGGAAACATGCAAACAGAATTCGGTGAAATTCCTCATTATTGTTCGATTTTGATTATTCCATCGGCAATCTTTCAGTTTTTATATCCCCAAGACCCATGCACTAATGAATTTCTAAAATCCTTGCAAATTTCAAGTTTAGTTACATTTTATGGGAAACATAACTGAATTAACGGTTTTCCCATTTTTCTCTGGCAATTATATTTCGATTTTGATGATTCCAAAGACAACATTTCAGTTTTACAACTCCCTAGGGCTGTGCACTGATGAATTTCTAAAATCTTTTAAAATTTAAAATTGAGGTACAAATTTTTGAGTTTTTGCGCCTACAATTTCGTGAAATACTGACACGGAACGAGGAACGAACGGCGACCGACTGAGACCCCCTTAAAGCAGGTTCTTAATTGATTAGGGAACTTCGACAACCATCAATCATGGTCCATGTGATGAACTGCTCATTTCATTATTCTAAATTAATTCTCTTAACAACGAAACCCACCAAAAATTGTACTCACCATTGTGCATTTTCTTGACAAGATCGAGAAGCGTGTTCGGGGGAAGAACTTCTGTCCTGTTTAGTGGCATCACAAAGCATTTTTTCCCATTGACGTCGACAATTCCTGTCTTGTTCTACAAACAACAAAGGTGAACAAATTATTATGAAGTAACACACCTAATATTGTATGATATACTATCTCCAGGAATGTGGACAGATTTAGCCCGAAGACTAATTGCTAAGAAAGATGTCACCAAGATTGATGTCATCACGCATTCCCGTTACTCCCCGAACTAATCTGTCAACGTGGCAAGTGTCAAAATAACCCCGATTCGAGTGAGAAAGTGCTTAAGTATAAGACCGAAATTTACATTTCACTATTTTACTTTCAAGTAATTACTTAGTAGTGATCTTACTATTTTGAAGTCATGGATGAATTTGCTATGGCGCCCTCCGTTGAAGTCTGGAACATTGATTTTCTCATAGGTATCGTCGATTTCGAAATCTTCTCTAAAGTAATTTGGGAAACTGTTCTCAGCCAGCATCTGATCGTCCGCAAGCTGAAAGAAATTTAACACTTTAAATATTAACAATTTGCGAAAATACCTGTCTTTAATGATTTGGTCTGTCTTCATTATATTGTCAACTAAACGTTGATAAGTTAAATACTCCCCACTTTTTTGTACTTTTAATTTAATGGGTTGATTGGGGTTAAGTGCAGTTTTCATCGTTTTGGGTTATCCCATGGGCTAACAAATCGAACAAAACTTGACCAACGGATGTGAAAACCGAAGTTATTAGGCAGGTAATGTACTCATGACAACTGGACACAAACAAATCAATTCACTACGTAATAATTGATTAGAAATATAAAATTCATCAAGCATCGTGTGGGCCATATAATTCAGACATTCTTTCAAATATGCCAAATCCCTAAAGAAGCCAGTTTTCTTTGACAAAAAAACCTAGAATCCAAGAATAGAATAAGTGAAACATTTTCCGTCCGCCCGCCTGTTCGCCGTACGCGGCACTTTCCTTAGTTATCATGGACTGATTTTGATGAAATTTGGTGTATGGGCTCCGTTTGGGGTCTGGTAGTGCGCCGAAGCTTGATTATTGTCAGTCACTTCTAAGAGGTGAAAAATTAGGGCTGAAATCTTCAAAATGCCCTAGCTCATTTTGATACATTCAATATTTATGAAGGTATTGTTTTATCATCAATAAAATATTGAATATTGAAAATATTGGAAATAGAATACTGAAAATATTGAATTTTCAGAATCGAATGAGTTCACCCAGAGTTCTGTTAGGCAAATAGTTCGCTCCCCATAAGAACTTGAGGGTTGGACTCAATTTTGCGTCCTTAGCAACCACTAATCAAATTCAATAACTAAGGCACCCTTAACTCCCTATTTTGTTGAATTGAGCGTAAAGAGTTTATTTCTTCAAAATAAATTTGATTGTGAAGCTAAAATATGATGTGTAGGAACTGAAATGGCAAAGCTGTGTTTTTTGCAGGCGAGCGATCTATACAAAAAACAGTCTGCCAAGTTGGGTGGGCAGTATAGCTTCCTCACTCATTGTAACATGGACGTATGGAATCAGTTGGCGAAAAAATTATGATTCTTTATTTAGCGGTCCACCGTCTAGGACCTAACCCACACAATCCCTGAAAATTTCATCGAAATTGGTTGAATAGTTGCGGAGTTTTGGTTGTAACAATAAATTTAAAGTTCGCGCATGCGCAGCGGCTATTGCTTGACCAATTTGATTGAAACTTATAGGGTGTCTCTTAGAAGTTAGTCCCTAACTAACCTCCAAATTTGAGCAAAATCGGTTCATTAGAAACCGAGGTTCCAGGAAATTCACGTTTGCGCATGCGCACTCGCTCCTATTGGTCCGAAGGTGCTGAAATTGATAGGGGACCGTCTAGGACCTAAACCGCACAATCCCTGAAAATTTCATCAAAATCGGACCACAGGTTAGTATAGTTTTGCCCGGGACAAGGATTGACCACAGACAGACCGACAGACAGATAGACTGACAGACAGACAGACACGGAACCAAAATTGTTCGGGAAGCTCTAAAACGCAAAAAGCAAGTGGAAATTTTGATTTTGGAGGACATTTTTCTTTTCACTTTTTTCACGAATACAAAGCTTCCCTACCTTCGGTAGTGAGGAAGCAAAAGTAATAAACCTTTGAGTAATAATTTGCAGCGTTTTTACAGTCAGTTAACATTCAAATGCCTATCGAGCTGAATACAATTATTCCAAACCGACTAACAAATAATTCCCCAACTAAATTCAGTTTAGAATGAGACCATCTTACTGCAGCATTCCAGATATTTCGATGTTTAAATTATTCTTAAATTAATTAGGTAAAAGCTAAAAACCCATAACTTATTAAAATCCAGGTATATTAAAGGGGGAACTTTGACGCAAAACTGATAAAAGAAAATTATGCTCTTTTATGGGAATGGAGATAACTACCAGTATATTTTGATTCTTTCCACAAGTTTTTGAATTTTCAGGCTTCTCCAGAAGTTACAGTGAAACTCAACATTAATGCACTACGTTATTTGTAAAGCTCGAAACTACTGCATAAGCACTTCATCAGCATAAAAGGCATAAACATTCTTGAGCCTTCTGGGATGGAAAATAAATTTCCCTTCGAATTCACAGTGGAACAGACGGAAACCAGAAAATGGAAAAATTATTAGAAGGCCATTCACCTTTCTAGCTCCTCCCAGAAGACTCGTGAGTAAGTAGTTTGACTGTATCTACATAATTTTCCCCATCGGAGGACAAATCCTATCAGCCTACCCTTTTGTAGAAAAGCGACACTCTCCTTAATGAGGGGGAAAACCCGTGTAATTTGGTAACTATGGCAGAGAGAAAACAATTCAGTAGTGACTCACACTCTTCAAACATCGTGAAAATGCATGCACAATCATAGCCTTTCATTTCACTGGTACGTCGAGTAGCTACCTTCATGCAGATGAAAGTGGATGCAGTAGGTACATAGGTCCAGCAATTAGAAAACGTCCTCGATTATTCCGACAGCGTTCATAACGACAGTGTTGATATCAAATTTGTGAATCCACGCACAGGGGATAAGTCACTCTTATTGCTTAAGATGTTTAAAGACGTTATAATCCCTGCTGACAAATAGAATTAGGGGGACGTTTTCTGAGTGCGAAACCTATAATAGACTAATACCTACCTCGAGTGGGTAATAGCAATCTTGAGAACCACTCACTTTAAGCATCGCAGGATCATCGGGCATAAGGTGTTCAGGAGCAGGAAGGTTGTATTCGTCGTCAATCTTGATGCGGAAGCATCCCTGATATTTATGAACCTGGAAAGTATTCATACAGATTTTGATTACTTTAAACTGACCTCCAGCACGGATACAAATTCAAGTCTATGGGACTGTTGAAACACCAGGGTTTGTGGGGGCCAGGGCTCTATGTACCATTTCCTAACTGTCTTCTTCTATTATTATGGAGTAAAAGGTCTTCACTCTTTCTATTTCAAGTTTTCAACTTTTAAAAATCCATTCAATTCTACAGAAAAAAACTTTATTCATATTGATTAATTTTTTCTTCGACGTTTTTGAGTTGTTCCATTACTTGCCTAATTTTCCAACTTTGAGAGTTCAAGTAGTGTTCAAAGGCTCGACACGTTAATATTGGAAATGTCACAGAGGTGTACGAGCAGGTGTACTATCACAATCTTATCTGTTTTTTACACACATAATTATAGTACTCCTATACATTCAGATGCAGGCATAGCTCAAACCTACAATCTCAGGATTTCAAACTCAGACGTTATCATTCAATTAAAGAATATGCTCAGCCAATTGAGGTATTCTAGAATATAGAAACACACAAGTTTTATTTTGGTATTAAATACCTATATGGGGTTAGTTCCGCTAGTTATAAGAATACAATTATTATCTACGTACCGTATCGGAGAATCCGTCGTAACCAGCAAGTCGAGTACAGGAGACGAGCGCTTTCGATGCAAGGACATCTGGAGTACTCTCTCAACGGCCTGAAGACGTCGTGTACTCGACTTGCTGGTTACGACGGATTCTCCAATACGGTAAATGGATAATAAGTTTTATTTTGTTCCATAATATGAAACACGGCAAGGTAATATCGAAATTATTCTTGACCAATGAGAATGGTATGATGATAAGTAGTAGGTACTGTAAATAGAGATAAAATAATAAGAACACCTCTGCCAAGTATTAATGAGCTATACAGGGTGTTTCACGAAAAGGTTACACCCCCCTTCATTTCCGCAAAATACAACGTAAAAAATTCCGACCAACGCAACTCTTCATGATTTTTTGTGAGGATCTCAGGAAAAATACTTTTGCGCAAAAAAATTGCGCGCAATCGTGCGCAATTGACACTAATTTCATTTTTTCAAATGGAACCCCCCCTTTTTTATTACAGATTCGGATTCTACGTCAAATTTCATGAAAAATTCATACCCACATTGTTTTGTTTTATTGCGCGCAACCTGGCTTTTTGAACGCTCTAAGTTGCGCAACTCCACAATTGCGCAAAAATTTGGTTTTGGAGAACTCTCAGTGTGGCACATGTTTTTTCATCATTTTTTAACGCTGAATCACAAGGTGTCATCCGTTTTGAGAAAAACCAAGATTTAAGAGGAAAAATTAACATTTCTTTCACGAAAACATCAGTTTTGAGGTCGAAATCATGTTTATTTTTTATTTTCTCACCTCCTTTTGAACCACGGGCTTGGAGCCGTCTGCGGTGGACTTAAAAATAAAAACTGACAGCATGATCAAGCTTGAACTGAATAAAATTGCCTAAAAACTCATAACGATTTAAAAAAGCGTTTTTTCACTAAGAACAACCGAATTTTTGGCCGCTATTTTGAAAAATTCCAGTCAAATTGAAAAACGGATGTCACCATGTGATTTAGCGTTAAAAAATGATGAAAAAACATGTGCCACACTAAGGGTTCTCCAAAATCTAATTTTTGTGCAATTGTGGAGTTGCGCAACTTAGAGCGTTCAAAAAGCCAGGTTGCGCGCAATAAAACAAATCGATGTGGGTATGAATTTCTCATGCAATTTGACGTAGAATCCGAATCTGTAATAAAAAGGGGGGGTTCCATTTGAAAAAATGAAGTTAGTGTCAATTGCGCACGATTGCGCGCAACTTTTTTGCGCAAAAGTATTTTTCCTGAGATCCTCACAAAAAATCATGAAGAATTGCGTTGGTCGGAATTTTTAACGCTGTATTTTGCGAAAATGAAGGGGGGTGTAACCTTTTCGTGAAACACCCTGTATAATATAATATATTATATTATATATAATATATATATATATAGTATAATATATATTATAATTATATATATAAGATAATATATATAATATATATATAAATATATATAATATATATATAATTATAATATATTATAATATAATTAATACATAATATAATATATTATATTATATAAAAATTCGTTTGGTTGGTGTAATTATATCTCATCACCATAGTTTTCTTCCACGAAAATGATTTTTTATAACAATATCGAATCAATTTTAACAGATAGTTAAATTGGTACGCGTTTACCTGAGCACGGATGAAATGGTAGTACAGGTACAGGCCAGTGAGGACGCCACATGACATGACTAAGAGCGCTGTGAAGAACAGGCAGGCAGTGGAGGCTGAGGTAGCTCGATCTCGCCTGCCACAAGCAGAAGCAACGCGACCTCCACCAAGTTCTCCACGCTCAGCCCGACTCTGAAAAATACAATAAATGTAAAATTAATTCAATATTGAACTGTTAAACGAACGATAGACTAATAAAATCCAAAGACTTTACCTCTGGCTATGCAATTATCTCCATGAGCAACCAGATCCCCATTAATTAGGATCTGCCGGCCCAGCGAGTTTGTGCAACTAGGGATATCAAAACAGTTGTAATCTAGATGAAGCTTTGCCTGATCAACATCAAGACTCCAACAAAGGCTGTGACGTCTTGGCCACTTGGTAGAATAAGACATGATATGATAGGGCCATTCAGCTATCTACACATTCTATGATTCTTTTCATCCAACGATTTACTATAATTTTTTCCAATCAGTTCAAATTATTTATTCATTGATTCATTATTTTTCATCATTTATTTGTTCATATTGGGGTCCATATGACCCTCGGCTGCCCAGCCAGTTTCCACCCAGGAAATGGTGCATGATTCTCTAGCCAACTCCTTAAGATCTTCCCTGGCAGATATGTGATTATCTTAAATAAAGCTTTCTTCCGGTGGACCGTCTCTTTTAACTGTCGAATGATAGCACCTGGTAACAAGGCTTTCGTTTTGGACGGAAACAATCGATTTCCGTTGGTTTACGAATCCAAAAATCGAATAAATATTTTTCCGGCCGTCCGGCGGCACTTAGCCCAGTTGATGAAATTTGGAATAACGACTCCATTTGTGGACTAGTTGTACCCAGAAGGTTTTAGTTGTTGTCTAAGGGGATTAAAGTGGTAATTTAGGTATTTTTTACATTAATTTAAACTAGCCACGATTTTTAAGAATTATTTTACACCACGGAGAGGTTTGTGGGGCTAAACGTTTGCTACTAAGGTTAATTAATTGTTTAATTAATAAATAATTAGGTACTGTCGTGTTTTCGTAAATTAACAATGTGATCAAGTTTTAGAAACGAATGGGATCATCCTGAGCTCTGAACGATTAATCTGGAGGATTGATTGTGAAATGAATCATTATTAGACGTAGCTGGGCCTCATGAGGATCACAGAGCTCAAGTCCTTTGATGGACATGGCCCGTTGACTCGCCTGGGTAACTAAAAACCAAAAAAACTAAAACTAAAAACCAAATTTCGTAATGAAGGCACCCATAACTTCGGGATTAAGATATTTAGCTGGTAGGTACTTTTTGTCAAAAGGTAGGTGCTATTAATGGCAAACCCGAGGTCTTTGCAGACTGGTGACCATTGAAGGCAAAAATGAACAGTTGTGTAATAATTTTCAGAGTTTTTGGGTGTCGTAAAGTCGATCAAAAAAGGTCAAAGCCAACCCAACATTTATGTGAAATTCCTCATCGCTAAAACCTCTTAATAGAACACCTACCATTTCTTAAAATAACAAACAAATTTTGACAATTTAGATTCGTAGCGAATTGTTGAGTGCCCCAGTAGTTGGCCGACCTGAGAAGAGAGGTGAACCGTAACAATTTCTTCTTTCGAGTGAAGCGATTTAACAAAGACGCCAAGCCATCCGTACAAAAGAGAAAACCACGAGAATCTGTCTCTTGAGAGCCTGGGCTGGCTAAGCTAATAAACATAACCTTGAGCACCTCAAGACGATTCTTGAATCATTCAATCTGGAGTCAACCCTCCATTAAAAACCTTTTTCCTAAAACGTGTACGAAAATCACAATAAGAACATTTCTTTTGAGACAATAGGTACCAATATAATATTATTTTGTTTTGAAATATCTAATACAAAACGCTGCAAATTATTACACAACGGTTTATTATTTTTATATAGATCACTCGTCTACAAAATCACCAACCATCCAATATGAAGAGAAAAATAAAAAAATTAAAATAAAATCAAAAAATAAAAAAATCCAAAAAAAATCGAAAAAATCAAAAAAAAAAAAATCAAAATCACCAACCATCGATTGCATTTCGGTCAGCTCTAATTTGAACGGAGATTAGGCCTCTTTTGCGATTCACACTCGTGTTTTGATTTATATATATATATATTTCAATATAAACCCTTAAATTTTCATAGGGAGCGAACGGTTTGTCCTACAGAGCTCCGCGTGGTCTCAAAAAATTCTAAAAATTCTATAGAATCTTAATTTGAAGGAAAAACAATACCTTTATATCGAAATTTTTTGAGTTAGGGCGTTTTCAAAATTTCAAAATTGATTTTGGAACCCTTAGGAGTGACCTACATCAACCAAAAGCTTCGGGGCACAACTAGACCCCAAATGGAGCCTACATACCAAATTTCATCAAAATCGGTCAATGCTAAGTGGCAAAAGTGCCGCGTACGGCGTACGGCGGACGGACGGCCAAATTTTTATTCGATTTTTGGATTCTACGTACCTTGAAACGTAAACCATCAAATTTTGAGGGGGTGTTAAAATTTTTTTTTTCTTGGTCGATTCCAAAGGTTCATTATTGAAAATAATAAACCAAAATGGAATTATTTTTAAATCGCGGAAAATCTGCTGTTCTTTTCAAAAACCGCTGATTAATTCGTACTTAGATAGGTGTGTAGGAACTGCATGAATGGAACTTATTGAATAACGCTTCCTTACTACCGAAGATAAAAAAGGATTTAACTTGTGCAGCCGGTCAAAAAAAATTGGGTCCTCCATTTCTGAGTCACTAATAGTCCAAAATCTTCATTATGGATGGTTACTGGGTTAAGTCCCTTGAGTATTACCTATACATTTAGTTGCATTTGGACCAGTAGGAGTCACAGCACTCGGAAAACGCGGAAATACGTCAAATTACTTGACCCCGGCAAACCAATAGCATTTTTCTTAAGCTGCTAAGTGGACGTGTGGCACATAGCTTCTTGAAATCCATAACCCGATAGTATACATGATCTAATACATAGTAGATAATCACAAAACTTTGATCTGCATGTACCAAACACTTCCCTCCAACATTGATGACCACATGACGATGACATTATTATCCAGACCCTCAACCACAGTGGACTTTTTTAACCTTGAAAATGAAAAAATGGTTTCGGAGTCAAACATTGTCCGATTTCGATATTTTCAGGTAATAAATAAATGTCATCGCCAGTGTACCAAAATAACTGATGTCATGAAAAATTTGGTTTTATAAAAACATTGAACTCACACGACGCATTTGCCCGATCTTGTACCAAGTTGTAGGGTAGTGTTGGAAGGTGGTTCCAGAATAGTTGTTGTTGATGAATTCCATAGTAATCGTAACAACACGGATTTAGAGAAAATTAATTCAAAGACCAAAATTAAACCGAAGTTTAACTGGTAGATTTTAGAGCGACGTTTTACATCTCTGATTCTATTTTTAAATAATTGTCGCCATAAAACAATGATATTTTTTTTTAGTCGGTGCCTAACTGAAGAACCAGACAAGTGGATCTGAACAAAAAAGAGAGTTAATCCGTTTAGTCAGAACAAACACGGCGAGCAGTCAGTCGAACGAACGTAGGTTCTAAAGTAGATTCGTTAATTCTTCAAGGTGAGCTTCTAGCCTACCTTCTAAGTTTCTTTGACAAGGAACAAAATTGCAGATTCGCTAGTTTAACATGAGTAAACAATTCGCAAAATATAGTTACCTAGATGGAATAAAAGCAGCACTAGATCGAAAAAAGTACCATGTAGGAGGCAGTAAAATTGCTTCCTCACGAGGAGAATCAGTTAAGTACCTTCCTATGCATCAGGTGGGTGTAAAACATTTCTGCCAAACGGGTGTGACACATTGCCCCCTTGTATTCATTCCGTCATGGTATAGATGAACCGGTGCATACTGGATAATCAAAACTGCAACCTACAAATACCGACCAATACCCTCCAAATCTGATGATCAGATGAAGATCGAATTATTCCTGAGTCTTAACAACACAATCCCTGTAAATTCCGTCGAAACCGAACGGCAACTACCCGTTACAAGTATCTGCGGACACCGACTAATAGACAAACACTTACAAACCAGTAGTTAGTAATTTACATCATAGGTACGGTCACACTCACACAGGCAGTCACGAAACCAAAATAGTCCGAAAAGAATAAAAATGTGAAATACGAGATGAAATTTTGATTCTGGAGAGCTCTTTTTCATTTCTGAAAAGTGAAACCAATGCTTCCGCCACTCTGGAAGACCTAGAAGAAGGTTTCTCCCATATATTCCATAATTCGAAGAAAAACTTATGTGAGAATGAAAAACGTCGTTCCTCTCCCTTTCTAGGCACTATCTATGAATTTTAACCAAATTCCAAGTAATTAATTTTTCTAGAGGCTTTCTACAGTTGCTTCCAAAGCTCCTCTTCTTCAGAAAAATTCCATATTTGCCTATATCAGCTTCGAAGTTCTCACTTTTGGATGTCTACGGAGCAAGAAATAAGTCTGAATCCTCTCACAATGACAAGTTTGGTGAACGGTAGAAGGGGTAGTTTGAATTGATGAGCAAAGTTTCAAAGAAATCTTCAAAGCTATTGTTAAGAAAATCGAAATATGAGCTTTATGACAGAGTAGTCGCCGTTTAGGGTGTGGCACATAGCACGAATCCTTAAGAGGGTCTCAGTCGGTTGCCGTTCGTTCCTCGTTCCGGGTTAATATTTCCCTAAATTTCAGGCGCTAAAACTTAAACATTTTTACCTAAATTTGAAATTTTCAAGAATTTTTGGAATTTATTAGTGCAACCGTTTATTCAGTTAGGGTTTTCCCATTTTTCTCTGGCAATTATTGTTCGATTTTGATGATTCCAGCGGCAATCTTTTAGTTTTTCAATTTCCTAAACTGCTGAATTTCGAATATCATTGAAAATTTCTAATTTAAGTACAACTTTAAAGTTTGAGCACCTGCAATTCAGGGAAATACTAACGAGGAACGAACGGCGACCGACTGAGACGCCCTTTACGAAGATAATTATAAGTATTATCTAAAGTCATTCCAACTTTTTTTTTTTCCTTTTGTTTGTCTTTATCGATCCATTTCAAAATAAACAGGTTGTCCTGAAACCTATCAACAATACTTCAGAAATCCATTCTACAATTAAATTGCAACAACTTTTCCCTCTTAGCACTTTTTTTACCCCGCTAATAATGCCACTTTTTTCACTTTGAAATTCTTACGTGTTTTAAGCCTTGCAACACTAAAATGTTGATAGCTTCCTCATTTTCCATGCAAATTAAAATCTGATTACACCGTTGGAAAGAGCGTTTAATTTCCCATATGATGAGCTCTTGACCAGCTCAGAAAAACAGTACACTGTTTTATTCCTGATCACGAATAAGAGGAAATTGTAATTTTTTATTTATTAAATAAATTAATAGATATAAAGAATAATTTGTTCCATAGGCAAAATTATTGTTTATACAAAAATAAATGTTTTATTCATGCATTAGTTGCAGAATCGATCCCTGAAGAAATAGCTGAATTGTTTCGGATCACCTTATAATTTAGCAGTTCACCCTTGGAAGGTGGGAGAAAAATAAATAAAAATCGCTGAAATAACATGTTTTGTCAAAACCATTCAAACATCCTTTGCCCCCTAATAAAATATAAAAAAATAATAAAAAATGGGTTACCAGTGGATGGGTGTAATATAGACATGTTTTAAGCTTTTGAGAGCCTCAGAACAAAAACGTGTTTAACCAGGAAAAATCATCAAAAATTATTCTAAAAAATAGAAAATGACAAATTTTAAGTTTGAGGTAGAAGTACAGTACTTCTACCTCAAACTTAAAATTTGTCATTTTCTATTTTTTAGAATAATTTTTGCAACTTGAAACCTGATTACAACGTTGGAAAGAGTGTTCTATTTTTCATTTACGTCTGATGATCTCTTGACCTGTTGATAAAACCTGTACACTAGGATAGTAACTATCCTAGTGTACAGGTTTTATCAACAGGTCAAGAGATCATCAGACGTAAATGAAAAATAGAACACTCTTTCCAACGTTGTAATCAGGTTTCAAGTTGCATGGAAAATTAGGAAGTTGTGAACTTTTAGTGCCGCGAGGTCGTAAGCACGGGAAAAAGTCTGCCGAGTGGCTGTGGCACATAGCTCCCTCGTATCCATAACCAGATTAAATACATTACACGAGGCAAATCTCAAAAATCAATCAAAGATTATGCACACCTCAACCCGCACAATCCCTGAACATTTCATAGAAATCGGGAGGAAAATGAAAGAAGTTGTAGCAATTACAAGGTTTTTATGTTTGCGCGTGCGCAGCGGCAATTTTCGATCGAAGGGGGCGATTCTTTTAATAGGGGACCATCTATATGCCAATCTGCTATGAAAATTTCATCGAAATCGGACAATAACTTCTTATAGTATTGGCTATTACAAGGATATCATGCCAGAAACGAAACCAAAGTTGAAAAACTAAGTTAACTAATTCTAAAACGTAAAACGCAAGTAGAAATTTTGATTTTGGAAAACATTTTTGATTAGCCAACCTTGAAAGCGAAAACAAGGCTTTCGCTACCTTGGTAGACTCGGAAGCAAAAATCAAGTTAAAACGCTGCAAATTATTATACTTACCTACAAAGGTTTATTACACTAGATTACAAAATTTAGGGGTGGTCTGGCTGCCTCGTTCTTTCATCACTTTTCTTATGGTAATTGGTGCGCTGAATCCGAATCTGACGTCAGTTTTTTTTGTTTACGTCGGATTTTCAAGATATAGCTAGTTTTAAGATTTTTCTAGTTCTCACTTTTCTTCATTTTTTAGTGAAAACTCATCTTGCTCAAATCTCCTCAAAAAGTACTCAGACTTATAGGAAATTTCATGTAGAATCCGAATATGTACTTAGTTTTTAAGTAAAACTGTGTTAAACCCCCTATTTTCTACAAAACGTATCAAAAAACACCGGTTCTCAACGTTTTTTCTTCGGGTTTTCCCTTACATTTTGCCACTTGCAAAAAAAATTAAGGCTAAAAAAAATTTTCTCGGGCCTTTACTTTGTAGGGGGGACACCCCAGAGGAGAATGAGACCAATCGCAGCCTCCTAAACCCATTGATATCGAAGGAATGAGCTTTTTCATGGCACTGAGATGAAAACTCACAAAAAACGTTAGTTAATTTACCGAGATAAGTATGTGCGTTCCTAAATCTGTTTTCCTCAATTGGATTTTCCTTTCTTCTACATTTTTTATGCTTGTCACCTATTAAGAGTAAGATCGAAAATAGGTACTCAAAGGGGGAGTAAATCATAATTGGGAAACTCTTGTTTTGTTGAGTGATTTTAATTCAGTTTTACAAACGAAACACAATAAACTGCAGAAAAGTTAACGGTGTAAATCTGTTTCATGAAGGCTCAGATGAATCAAAAGTTGGTATAATGTTTGGTCATTCGAGGTTTCATCGCTGGCATCTATGTAGAGAAAACTTCGCCGCCTGAGGTAAATCTCTTTTTAAGGTCCAACAATAGTCTGCCATCATGTGAACTTCCCAATACCCTTTGTACCGTTCTTCCATGGTTTTATATCTTGGTGGAACCTCTGAGGTGGAGGAATAACCAAACATTTTACCAACTTTTGATTCATCTGAGCCTTCATGAAACAGATTTACACCGTTAACTTTTCTGCAGTTTATTGTGTTTCGTTTGTAAAACTGAATTAAAATCACTTAACAAAACAAGTGTTTCCCAATTATGATTTACTCCCCCTTTGAGTACCTATTTTCGATCTTACTCTTAATAGGTGACAAGCATAAAAACGTCTGCCAAGTGGGTGTGGCACATAGCTTCCTCGTATCCATAACCCGATTATATAGATGATCTGATGCATAGTTGTTAATCTCAAAACACCAATCTCTAAGTACCTTCCACTACCCTCATAGGGGACCATCTACACGCTAATCTGGACAACCCTAGAAAATTTCATCAAATTCAGATGAAAAAGTAAGTGAGTAGATGTAGGTACGTGATTGGATCAAAAAAATACTTAGCCTCGGCTGGGATTCGAACCCGCGACCCCTGGGGGACAGTTGAAGTTACGGCTGTTACAAGGAATTTACGTTTGCGCATGTGCAGTCGCTTCTATCGGTCCGGGGATGATGATTTTCATAGGGGACTATCAACAACCTAATTCACATAAACCCTGAAAATTTCATCGAAATCGGGTGGAAAATGTGGAAGTTATGGCCGTCACAAGGAAATTCACGTTTGCGCATGCGCAGTGGCTATTATCAGTCCGAAGTTGACGGTTTTCATAGGGGACCATTTAAATACTAATCTGTAACATCCCTGAAAATTTCATTGAAATCGGATGGAAAATGTAGAAGTTATGGCCGTTACAAGGAATTCACGTTTGCGCATGCGCAGTCGCTTCTATCAGTCCGGGGATGATGATTTTCATAGGGGACCGTCTACACACCAACCCGCACAATCCCTGAAAATTTCATAGAAATCGGACAATAACTTCGTATAGTTATGCGCGTTACAAGGAATTCATGACAGACACACAGACACACAGACAGACAGACAGACAGACAGACAGACAGACAGACACGGAACCAAAATTGTTCAGAAAGGTCTAAAACGCAAAACGCGAGTGGAAATTTTGATTTTGGAGAACTTTTTTTTTTCGTCCTTGAAAAGTGAAAACAAAGCTTCCGCTACCTTGGTAGACTCGGAAGCAAAATGTAGAAGAAAGGAAAATCCAATTGAGGAAAACAGATTTAGGAACGCACATACTTATCTCGAAAAATTAACTAACGGTTTTTGTGAATTTTCATCTCAGTGCCATGAAAAAGCTCATTCCTTCGATATTAATGGGTTTAGGAGGCTGCGATTGGTCTCATTCTCTTCTGGGGTGTCCCCCCTACAAAGTAAAAGCCCGAGAAAATTTTTTTTAGCCTTAATTTTTTTCTCAAGTGGCAAAATGTAAGGGAAAACCCGAAGAAAAAACGTTGAGAACCGGTGTTTTTTGATACGTTTTGTAGAAAATAGGGAGTTTAACACAACTTTACTTAAAAACTAAGTACATATTCGGATTCTACATGAAATTTCCTATAAGTCTGAGTACTTTTTGAGGAGATTTGAGCAAGATGAGTTTTCACAAAAAAATGAAGAAAAGTGAGAACTAGAAAAATCTTAAAACTAGCTATATCTTGAAAATCCGACGTAAACAAAAAAAAAAACTGACGTCAGATTTGGATTTAGCGTACCAAATACCATAAGAAAAGTGGTGAAAGAACGAGGCAGCCAGACCACCCCTAAATTTTGTAATCTAGTGTTATTTTTCTGCATAGATCACTCGCTTGCAAAGAACACCGCTTTCCCATCGTCACTACCTACCAACCATAGTAACTTCCTACCTACCAACCACATGCCTACTTCACAATCAAGTTTATTTGGAGGAAAAAAAATGCTTATTATGCATATTATGAGAAATTTGATCAAGTACTGGTTGCTAAGGACGCAAAACTGAAGACAACTCGAAGATACGAACAACGGGCGTATTTTGTCAGCTAAAATTAGCTACAAAAAACGGAGATTAGTCCTCTTTTGCGATTTACACTCGTGTTTCTGATTTATCGTAAGCTTAACCCTTAAGATCTCGTAGGGAGCAAAAGGTTGGTCCTACAGAGCTCCGCGTGGTCTCAAAAAATTCTATCTCTATCATGCCATTCTCAAAAAATTCTATCTCTATCATGCCATTTTTAATCCAATACTATTTTAAATTGTTGAAAAACCAATACCTATATATCGAAAGTTTTTGAGCTAGGGCGTTTTCAAAATTTCAATCCCTAGAAGTGACTGACATCAACCAAAAGCTTGGGGCACAACTAGACCCCACATGTAGCCCATGTACCAAATTTCACCAAAATCTGTCCATGGGAACCGAGGAAAGAGCCGCGTACGGCAACATTTTTATTCGATTTTCGGGTTCTGAAACATCTGAAAAACCTTGAAACGTAAACCAACAAATTTTGAGGGTGGGTTAAAATTTTCTTCATGGTCGATTCCAAAGGTTCATTATTGAAAATAATAAACACAAAAATGGCATTTATGTTGCAAATTGGTTGTAGAAACGATTCCTGAATTATTGATAATTGGTTTCGGGACACCTTGTACATTAATGTTATACGATACCTTAATTAAGGTATCGCGTTTTTAATAGTGGTCGTCATAAATTTTAAATCTGTCGTCATAAAAAGATATATTCACAAATTCAAATTAAATTCATAACCTGTGCAAAACTTGGAATAACCTTGCGCGTTTTAGATAAAATAATAACATTGACGACAGCATAGGTGAACGTGAACAGTGTTTTATCAGCTATCCAGAAATAATCTTTATGTGACTAAGGACGCCGGTCTGAGTGAATAACAAACAAATTGTTCTTGTCGAGAGGAATAATATGTGAAACGGTTGTTACAACTTTCCTCGACGCAAATAAAAATTGAAGAAAAGTAAGCTGCAACCAGCAAAATACTTATTTTTCCCGACGACATCGTAGAACTGTTTGAACAACTTTCTTTACGTCCAAGACATAATATCCAAGGTCATTTATGTATTTACGTAGTATTCATATTCATTAAGAAAATAACTTATTAACACATAAGCGCTCATTTAATGCAATAGTGGTATATCTGAAAGTCAGTTGTATTTGATGATCACTTTTTTGTGACACAGGTGGTGGAGAGGTACGATAAGGCACACGCAAGGCCATCTCGCGACTAGTTTTGCAAGCATAGAAGTGACCTTACCTAATGCACTAGTTTCTAGCCCTCCAAGAGAGTTTTGTGGTTTATTATTTTCAATGATGAACCTTTGGAATCGACCAAGAATTTTTTTTTTTTAACACCCCCTCAAAATTTGATGGTTTACGTTTCAAAGTACGTAGAATCCAAAAATCGAAAAAACTTTGGCCGTCCGCGGCACTTTTGCCACTCAGCATTGACCGATTTTGATGAAATTTGGTATGTAGGCTCCATTTGGGGTCTTGTTGTGCCCCGAAGATTTTGGTTGATGTAGGTCACTTCTAAGGGTTCCAAAATGAATTTTGAAATTTTGAAAACGCCCTAACTCAAAAAATTTTGATATAAAGGTATTGTTTTTCCTTTAATTTAAGATTTTATAGAATTTTTAGAATTTTTTGAGACCAACCGGAGCTCTGTAGGACAAACCGTTCGCTCACTATGAGAATTTAAAGTTTGGACGTACGATAAATCAGAAACACGAGTGTGAATCGCAAAAGAGGCCTAATCTCCGTTCAAAATGACCGAAATGCGATGAATGTTTTTCTTCATGTTGGATGGTTGGTGGCTTTGCGGACGAATGATCTATATAGAAAAATAAAAAATAATAAACCATCGTGTAATAATTTGCAGCGTTTTCTTCAGAAACTCGACAATCGAAAATTTTGGGATATGACACTATTTGCATTAAATGAGCGATTATGTAAGTGATAATGGCAAGAAGAAAACACCCCTGGACCCCTGGATGGTTACTGCTTAGAGCCATCGGCTAAAATTCAAGAAACATGGCACGTGCTTTAGCCGTGTTTTGTTTATTTGCTGTTTCCTTTTACAAGGAATTTGTTGTCTGTTGTTTTAACTTAGCACTTACGGGCCTGCTTTTCAAATTGCTCGTCATTTCATTCACCTCTTGATGTCCCAAGTATTGAATTTATTAAGAAATCGAAAACATCTAAAACGTCACAACCAAAACAAACAAACAAAATCTCGCCTAGGTTTCCAGATCCTTTGATTACATTCGTAAAAACCAAGCCAACCAACAATATCAATATAATCCACTAAATCGAAGTTGATTTTTTTTACCGCGAATGCTGTTTACAGTTCTTTCAAATCAGAGGCATATCTCAGCTTCGTCCATATTTACAGCTGTTTGGCAGTATATAGGTATTTTACGCATAAATTGAGGGCTTTACAACGAGTGACGAACGATTTTCGTGGGATGAAAACTAACGGCGATACATTTCCCTAGCAACGGGTCGGTTGTAAGTGAAAATCATTACAAAAACTTTTGACAAGTTGATTTGAACTTTTGGCAAATCAATTTACACTTTTCGCAAATCCCTTACGATTTACCAACTGCTAGAGTCCTTGTCCGACTATTTCTCTCCTATATGTAATGTTCAATAAAGTTTTTTTCATTCTCTGTAATTACGCGGTTTTAAACACGTCCTTCGTGAGTTGTTTCGTGAGGAAAATTACAATGACATTTTTGAGCAACAAAAAACATGATGGATAGTCCATTCGTCAGTAGTAAAAATGACAAGTCAGATATCACCAGCATGGAAATGAGGAATTTCACCGAATTCTGTTTGTGTTTTTCCTGAATAGTTAATGGTGTGGGATAGATGAAAATCGGGCTGATTTTGGAAAATAAGTCTCCTGTTATTTTTGAGAGACAATCAAAATTTATGATTTCAAAACTAACCGGGAAAACGGACGTGAAGCAGGAATGCTTGATGATTGGGCTGTTCGGATCGCCGGCTCCTCCCAGTGTTGCCAGATGGGACGACGAAATTGTGTTTTCTAAGAGAAAAGTTATCAAACAAAAACAGGGAAAACCTAATTTTCCCCATCTTGCTTTTTCTATTTTTTTCTTCAGTTTTTCGATTTCGAACTTTACTGTTTCGTGAAATTTTGCAACTGGGGACTATAGATTTCTCAATCTCAGCGCTTCAAGCGGCCATAAATGAACTATTCCAGGATGACGTCATTTTCCCGGTTTTTTTTTAAACATTCGTATTTTCTACACTGTTTTGCTTATTCGTAACTTACGAAGTTCGGGCTGAAAGTTTGCCTTAGGAGGTTTTTCGAGGTGCTGAATCCGATTTTGGGGTCAAAAATAGGAAATTCTGACATGGTGAAATTCCTCATTCTCGAAAATAAAAATCAACTTGTGTTCATGTTTTGGTTTGTAATTTTTCCTTTTTTTCGTTGTAATTTTGATGAACATTTCGTAAAATTTGGGGGGAAAATGTACAAGTTATGATAGAGGCTACTATTTTCGCAGAGAACCATCTACACGACAAATCGCTCAATCCCTAAAAATTTCATCGACATAACTTCTCAGTTTTCCCCATCACAAGGATTTTATGACAGACACGAAACCAAAATTGTTCAAGAAGTTCAAAAACGTAAAACGCGAGTGGGAATTTCGGTCAGGAGAACCTTTTTTCGACACTAGAAAAGTGGAAACAATGCTTCTGTGCTATCTTGGTAGTCTCGGAAGCAAACAGGATGATATCTACTAGATGATTTTCAATGTCTCTCGTCACCACAATCTTACCCCGTTTGTTATCAATTTAATTCAATAAGTCGATGGCATGGCCGATTCTTGCTTCTGACAACTTATTTCCATCTTTACTTTCGGTCTGGATTTTGCTTACTGGCCAATTTTCTCAGACCTCGGGAAGAAACAACTACCATGAAACCGGCTCTAAATGTCATGAATCATGGATTGAGATTTCACCCCAGTTTCAAATGAGTTTGCGATTCGCACTCGTTCCTGAATTCTTTTATGTTCAACCCTCAAGTCCTTGATGGGAGCAAACGGTTGTTCCTACGGAGCTTGGGGTGGTCTCATTCGATTTCGAAATATTCAAAACTCTTCTAAATTGACCATAATACAATGCACCTATACCATCATAATTATAGAGACAGGTTTTGAGAAGGGACATTTTGGATAAGTACGTCAACCCTCATTTTTCATCCGCACTGTGACTGAAAATAACCAAAAGCTTCGGTGCATAACTAGACCCCCAAATGAAGCCCACATACCGAATTTAATCAATTTCGGTGAAAGTAACAGTGAAAGTGGAACAGAAAAGTATTATTCTTGCTCGATCCCTATGGTTCATTATTAAAAATAAAACACCAAGAATCGATCGACATTACAAATTGACCCTGATTGAATGAGAACGCAAAATTGGTACACCGTACATTTCTTCGAATTTGGGTCGGCCAATTTACGACCAATCGTATGATGAAGCGAAATTGCGATGATTTTTTTGTTACTAGGAGGGGGTGGGAAGTGGGTGAGTACTTACAATGGGCTCCACAACAAGAGGTTCCGTGTTTTTGTCATTCTTCTTCTCGCTCAAAGGCTTCGTCACGATGGTCATCTTGTCGTTTTATATGCAACTCTAGAAAGAAAATCAACACGCGGAACTCGTAAAAGCTGACCCAACAACGAAGTGGAGGCCAGAAAACGATAGGAGTTTGTAACACCAAAAATAATCAGCAGCCGATTCCAACTCCCCAACAACAACGAACCACCCGACCCGACTAGATGTCAATGTCAAATCGGTCAAATCAATGTTGCCAACCTTTCATAATGAAAACAGCTGTTCTCTAGCATTTTCGTAAAGGTCATTCGATTTGAAATCATTCGATGTATTTTAATATTTGAAGCCTTTTTTGACATCTTGAAAGAATCTAGAAATCTGAGATTACAATCCAACACTCCACTTCCACATCACTTTTGTTTGGCAAAACTGCAGCCAAGGTAATAATTTTGGAACAAGAAGAAGTAGAAGAAGATCTTCTTGTTATCATCTCTGTTATCGTTCACGTTCGTCCGATGCTTCTTGCTTGTTAGTTTCATCTGCTCTGTTTGTTTCATCTTACTCGTCCCATCCTTGGTTTCCCATTAAAAATCATTCAATATTCTCGATTCTTATGTTGTTTTTTTATATTAATTTGGTTCATTATGATATGACTGAATGTCGTTCATCTTTATAACAAGAGTTTAGACGGTCGACTGTGGCGTACACTCGCCGAATTACAGGTAAGTCGACCTCTTATGAGGGCCATTGCATTCAGTTCTTACATCCCTGTGTAAATTGAATAATTGTGACATTTTAAATTACATTAGTGGCGTGTTGTGCCTATGAACACTTTTTCCTGCGTTTGGCTGGCTCCAGGAATAAACCAAAAGTTGTATTTTTTATAACGTGAAGGAGAAAGTGGTGGGAAATTTGCCGTTTTCTATGGCAGTACGTTCAAAATATTTCACCTATTTCGTTTCATTGTTATTCCTGAAAAAGGTCGCGATATGCTTGCATAACGACTCTATGTCGTTGCTCTCGGTTTATGTACTAACTTCTGTGTTCTGATTTATCGACACGTACCTACCTGCCGCTTAAGGGCACAAGGAAATTTTTTCGAGTAAAAATTCGATTTTTTAAAAATAATTTTGTATTAATGTGCATATAATCACGGACCAATTAAAAAAAAATCATGAAAAAATTTGAACGAGAAGTGGGTCAAATAAATACGCAAACCGACCTGTGTCAGGGTTTGCGCTAGTAGAGTCCGGCGCCATACCCTGCATTCGTTGCGATCGCGGCATTTTCAAGACGATTCAGCACAGCACAAAACGAACGGAATTCACGGCACAAAACGAGACATAAACATAGAAAAAGACGAGTAAACAACGAAACAAGAGATTTAGCTTCTTCTTCTTCTTTGTTTTCATCAAAGCGAGTCACCTTGGAGCAAGTTGGAAGCATTAGGAAACCGTGTGATGACGTCATGAGATGAACATTGTTTAATTTCAGAAAATCGTGTTTCCTGAAAAATCACGTTTTCTAGCACTCATGTTCCATTTTGTTGAGTTATACTGGACTTATCTCCTTGTTCTTTTTTTTTACTTGTACGTCAGTATCTTATACACCAACTGTGCATAGGGATTGGCGTATTTTTCCCGACAACAAGATAAAAATGTGGTCCGTTTTGGTGGGTTAGAGCCCTGATTTTGATGTTTTTTTTCAAAAATCCACCATTCTCTCCTCAAGCGTTGTACGAAATTATCCTTTGCACCAGTAATAGAGCATAAGATGCTCGACAATATTTGAAAAAATCAAGGTGATCGGTTGATTACAACCCGAGAAAACGGTACATACGTTTTACGGGAAATTGTACTGTCGGGGAAAATTTCCTTGTACCCTTAACAAAAACAAATGTACCTACTGTTCGCAGACAGAAAGAATGCGGCTGGTCAATTCCCCTAAGGGCCGGCTAACATAGACGACTACCTGTTCCAAAATCTTAGGTAGCCTGTTGAGTCAGGCTGGGGAAAGGGCCGAGCCTCAGTAATCGTAATCCAGGCATCGAGCAACTCGAGTCATAATAAGGTAGAGAGCCCTTCCACTCTGCAAATTGTTAAGAAGGATTTTTATCACGAATGTGAGTTCACTTGCCCTTCTGTTTACCCTTCAGTCCCCTTTATTATTTGAAAGAAGCACCATCCTTCAGTGGCGTCTCCTCCAGGCAAACATAGCAAACACTGTTTGCCTTACTAAAAATATGCAAAATGAATAAATTAATTTTTATTGAAATTCTCCTGATTTTGGAAAACTTATAATATTGGGGACTATGATTATCTAGCAAGTTAGATGGAATAAGTACGTATTTTGTCTTGGATACTAGCCCGCAACACACCAGCAAGTTGAAAAGGCCGGTAACTACGATGGATTGTGGACGATACACGAACTAGCGCGAGGCCTGGAGATACAAGGCAAGCAGTAGAAAAAATGAATTTTGCGGGACTGTTTTGGATGAGAAAAGACGATCGGCGGCTAGGCGGGGGGTCAGCGCGGTGTCAAGTATTGCCTTACCCGCACTATAACAGCATAAGCCAAGGCAAACAATCGAGTAACTGTTTCGTGACCTCGAAAGAAGAGAAATAAATTGGAAGATGAGCCATGGGTTAGGCTTCCTTAGCAACAGTAATCAAGTTTCTTAATGAATGAATTCTTTATTTCTTTGAATGGAGTGTGAAGCAATTCATCTAAATAAGCTCGATTATGAAGCGAAAACATGGTTGGTAGGTAGTGACAATGGAAAAGCTGTCCTCTTTGCTGGCGCTTGATCTATACAGAAAAATATTAAACCATCGTGTAATAATTTGCTGCATTTTTCATCATTGTTTAATCCTCCAATACTAGTCAAGGTGTTTGCCTGACGAATATTGTCACCTGACGCCACTGCCATCCTTTACTGGAAGTGTGAATTTATTTTTGAAGGAATGAATGTATATTCTCTTGAATTGATAAGACTTTCCCAAGGGTAAGGAACGTGTTTTTATTTGTTATTAGTGATCTGTATTTGCTTTGTTTTTCCTATAATAAATCAATCCTTTCACTTCGTCAACGCTCAGTAGTCAACAACCCCTGGTCTCATTTTCCCTGGCTTGAGTGGCAGGTAGAAGAAGGAGGATGTTTTTGGGACTGTAATACACATGGAGACCTCACCAAACCATCCGCATTCTTTCAATCTGCAAACAATATCTACTCATTTGAAACTTTTTTCTCAGTTTCACTCTAAAAGGAATTATCTTCTCTTTATTAATTTGCTCATAATCGTAAGTAGGTACGTGGGCTCTGATTGGTTTAAACTGCGAAATCTTTTGGGTTTCTTGTGTTTGTACTTTCCACACTTTCTCCGCAGGACCTTCGAGAGCAGCGAGGATGAGGTGACACAGGCAACTATGGCAGAACCGGGAAGGAACTCTGGCGACTCTCACGGTGACGATGGCGCTCCTTCCTCATCTCATACCCATCAATCAGGAGTGCTCGAAGAATCAAAAGTTGTTCATGGTACTACGTAATACTTACATTATACCATACAATACTTACATTGAATTCAATTAGGTCGGATCTTGCTCATAAGATTAAACGGGTTTTTGACGATTTGAAATAATTGTTAGCTACTAAGTACTGGAAGAATCCATTGAAGTAAGGATCGCGGAACAGCAGGTTGGTTTCACTGCGCACAAATCCTGTATGGACAATATATTTATAGTACGCCAGATTTCTGAAAAGTTAGTTGCAAAGGGACAGGAAGCCCACTTGGTGTTTGTTGACTTGGAGAAAGCATATGACTCAGTTCCTGTAGCTCGCCTGTGGTCAGCAATGAAGGGTGTGGTATAGATGATCCACTGATAGATCTTGTCCGCAGAACATATCAGGAAAATCGAGCGGCTGTGAAAGATGGAAATGTGATATCCTCCGAATTTATGGTATCGAAGGGCCTGCGGCAGGGCTGTGGAATGTCGCCGACCTTATTTAAGGTTTATTTGGAGGATGTGCTGCAGCAATGGAACGCATCCTGTCGTGGGATGGGAGTCCCGCTTGGCGATCAGGTGGTCCATTCGCTCCCGTTTGCTGATGACCAGGTGATTGTGGCTCAGGATCGTCATGATGCTGTATATATTGTGGGCTCCCGCCCACTGGAACGCTTCTCCAGTAGGGTGGGGCCGGGTCATCGCCACCGACCCCCTTCGGCCTGACTCGTAGGTGACGTCAACCAGACCCAATCAGGAGGCGCCAACCAACACCTCGCGCGCCCCTCCCCCCTCCGGCCGGAGAAGCGGCAAGAGCTTCTCCCCCACCATCACCGCCGCCCCGGCCAACACCACCTCGCGGGAGGAGGGGGGAGAGAAGACGGAACCTCGGGTCAGGCCTGGACGACACTACTCCCTCCCCGACCTCTGATCAGTTAACTTTCCACCGAGAGCTCCGTGCCCGTGAGTCAGTATAACGCCCCAGCCTTCCCCCCAAGCCGCCACGCTGTACTACCCTGCTTTGGACATCAGCCGCCACGGATACCACTTCGCCACACAATATCGGAAGGATACCTACGGGCCCCAACGTGAGTGCACAAACTAATTTACATTTCATTCCATTGGCCAATGATTAGGAGTGACGTGTAGTCATAAGAGTAAAACTTAACAACATTAACAATATTTCGCCACGAATCATATTTGAGATTGAACTTTAGCAAACTTTCCGATTGAACCTCTGATTTTCTGACCATGCAATGAACTTGAACTACAAACGATTAATGGATTGTATTGATAAACTAGGAAACCATACTGATTAAAATACTGTTTCATACTTACCACGAATCTCGCCTTCAGCAAAACACCATGAACATTGAAGTGGAGAAGTTGTTCCTTAATTTAATAAAGTGCCATATATTTGTATTTCCGTTTACCTTTCTGTCTGAGTATACCTGGTTACCAATTTGATAGTTGAGGCTAGTGCATCGCCACACCTCAAGGATTTGACAAGTCCCTTCAGGACCGCCACGTAAGCCCATAAGGCAGGAACACATTTGTGTATCCAAATTGCATTTGGCCCTTCAGGCTTTTAACTTTCAGCATAAATCGCCACGAGACGCTTCAGGTCGCCACGCAATTTCGCCACGCTTTTTCACCACGCTTTTCGCCACGCATCTTTAATTCTAAATTCTTCACAGGTAAATACCTTTCTTTACAATTTATCTGTGTTTCGACTTTTGTCTTGTTTTCTTTTCAGCCAATATTCATTTTCAAATCAACCCCCCAACAACTCGTGCGATAGCTTGGGCTGTCGAGTTCATTAACCTAGTTGGTGAGCCCGACCACCCAAGCGCCTAGATCCTCTAGGACAAAACACTAAAGATATACCTGCGAGTTGATAGCAGAAGTGAACCTTTTCCTTCACCACTGGTACCCAAGTTGCCAGGTATATCCGAAGTACAACATACTTACAAACTGGTGGCAGCTAGCGGGATTTTTGTGTGAGTCAGCCTCACACGAACCCACAAATTAAATAGTAAGGTTTTGTATCGCCACGAGTTGTTTTCAAAATTTAGAGTCAAAAATTTAAAATTTAAATAAAGCGAAACACATAGTCTAACCAGGTATACTGTTAGGTAGGATGTGCATCCGTTTATTGTAATTATAGGAAAAGTGACGTAAACGCAGCCTCCTATCTCGATCGCCACGATCGCCACGATCACCACGAAAATTCTTCAAAATTCCAGTAGTAACCTGTTTTCTTCAATAAGACCGACAACAGACGCAGACAGATTTTTCACCCTAGTGGTAGTAGTTAAACTCCGACACATTCACCTACACTTCTTTCTAACAAACCGACAAAATGTCTCTAAATTTGTCGGGAGCAAGCGACCGAGGAGAAGGTACACACTCCTCCGTCGGTCCCGAAGCAGTAGAAGCCATGACACAAACGATGAGGGAGATGAATATACTCCTTCAGCGTTATAACACAGCCACACACGAGGGTGAACGCGGGGACTTACCGCGCTCAGTATTTCTAGAACTTGAACCATGGGACCCAGACGCTTCAGGCGCACTCAGTGTAGTTTCGTTCTTTGCAAATTTTGATCTAGTGACCGCGGGCTTAACCTCTCAACAACGTTATCGAATACTGCGCACAAAAACACGCGGGATCGCGAAGCAGTTTTTGATTGACCGTGATGACGCCATGGACGTTGACAACGTCTACGAAATCGTCAGGGAGGACATGTTGCGGTGGTTCCAAAAAGAAAACCCCCAACATGCGGCCGCTTTACTATGGACAGTAAAACGCAACGCGACGGAGACGCTTCGGCAGTTCGCTGACCGCGTGAGAGGCTTGGCGCGCTGCGCTGTCATGGAAGAAGGAGCGCGTCTGCGACGCCACGAACGAAACGATTGGGTGGAGAAGAAGACGATGGACGCTTTCATCCGAGGCGTCGGGAAGAACATGAGTGCCCTCCTAATCACAAACCGACCGAGATGCATCCAAGACGCTCTAAGCAAAGCCGAAGAACTCGAGGAAACCCTCGATGACACGACCGACTTAGAAGAAAGATGGGATCTAGCGGCCGTCACGAATGATCGTCGGTGCTACAACTGCGGTAGCCACGATCACTTCGCCGCACGATGCCCACGCAAAGATGACAACACGCAGAAATACAACCGCCACAAAGAAGAAGATCACCGTCGGGACAAACGAAATGAACCACGAAACGAGGAAAAGCCGACTCCGCGCTATCCCTGCATGTTTTGCGCCGATCGAACACACTTTCCCGTGAACTGTCCCTTTACTCCGCATAAAACAATTTTTTGCGATTTTTGTGGAATGAGAGAGCACTTGGAACAAGATTGCTACAAGAAGAAACGCCTACTCCCCGTATCGCAACCCGTGATGGCACCAGCACACACAATGGAAGTTGTACGCTATAAGAAACCCGCAGAAGAGGACCACATCCCTGCCGTGGAAGCCCCCATGTCACGCACAATGAAGATAACTGTTGGACTAGGCCCCGAAGATCGCGACATGATCGTTGATACCGGCGCCACGCTTTCGGTATTGTCTTCGCCCGTAAAAGGGATCAAACTGCTTCCGACGCGCACTGTCGCGTGGGGCGCGGACGGGATGCCGCTACACTTCGCGGGGGAACAACGCCTCGTCACGCGACTCGGTGGTTGCACTTTCGAACACACCTTCCTCGTGTTCGCGAGAAAAAGCGCCACACTCGATTTGCTAGGACTTGACGTATTGAGACGCGTACCAATCACCTTTACCACGGGTCCAACCATGAAATTTCACGCACTGGAGGAGAGATACTCCTGTCGACCTACTCGACGAGCCGTATAGCGTGGGGGTGGTGTTGCGACCGGATTGGCGGGAAAACGGGACGCTTGGTAGTCAACAACCACTTTTTGACACAAGCGCACCCATCCCTAGTACCTTTTCGGGAGCAACAGCCACTTCCCAAGTTGACGAACAAGCGACGCCTGTTCGCCACGCGCATACTGACGCCTCGAGAACGCCGACCACGCCCGCCACAAACATCAGCGGAACCGGAAGCATGAAGTTTTGGAGTAGGAATTATGGTGGCGTCACCACGCCGATAGACGCACCCGTCAATCTGTACGACCACGCATCTCGCCACGAAACCCCGAATGAAAAACAGACGCCTAAAAACCCCGAAAGAGTCCCCGAAGAACCAAGAAGAGTACGTTTTGAGGACATGGTGACCGTTTATGGTGATGAAGAACCAGCCACGCCAGAACAAGCGACGCCTATTCGGTTCGACACAAGTCTCGAACAACCTGAAAATTTGTCGCTTGACCAATACATCGATGCCGCTGTCGAAAGGGCCATCCGAAAACTCGACGCGCCCGTCGCCACGATGATACGGAGCTTCAACGCCACGCCCGATCGACACGAAAACATGACCATCGCCACGCCGCAGCGACTCAACGATACCGTGATGGTTACACCACACCAACATGACAACACGGTGGTCGCCACGCCAAATCGCCACGTCGCTACGGTGGTCGCCACGCCCGAAAAAATGAATACAGGTCTTGACATCCTAACGATGTTGAGCGAGGAAAAGACAATTGAAAATACACCCGACATGCAGATTGAGAAAATCGTCACGCAGCACCTCAATTCACTGATGCAAATTGAGGGAGCACACGCTGACCGAAGCCCGAAAAACGACGAAAATGTTCAAAACGATGAAAAAATGGGGTTAAGTACCACCCTACAAGATGAAAAGGAAACTGCGGAATGGGAAGAGGTCCCCACTGACCAATGGGATCCGCCATTACCCGAATTTGACACCGTTCTCAATGACAAATTGAAACATCTGAACGAAGCGGACGCAGAACCGACGAGGAATTTGTTGAATACATTCCGGGACTTATTCAAGCCACCTACGGGGGAGGGGTGCAATTTAAATGTATCCCATGAGATAATCCTTACTCAACCCACCGTTACTCAACAAAAAACCTTATCCGGTTCCGCACGCCCTTAGAGAAGTTGTTGAGACGCAGCTTAAAGACATGCTCGAGTCTGGAGTAATTAGCCCGTCCACTAGTCCGTGGAGCGCGCCCGTCTTATTAGTCAAGAAAAAGACGCCGCCGGGGGAAAAGCAGCTTTGGCGTTTTTGTACCGACTTCCGTCAACTTAACAAAATTACCAAAGGAGACGCATACCCCCTTCCGCGACTACAAGAAACACTCGCCATGCTCGGACAGTGCAAATGGTTCTCCACGATCGATCTTATAGCTGGGTATCATCAAATTCCGGTACATGCCGACTCAAAGGAAAGAACGGCCTTCTCTGTTCTTGGACGCCATTTCCAATATGAAAAAATGCCCTTCGGGTTGAAGAACGCACCCGCCACGTTTCAACGCGCGATGAATGACGCGCTCGATGGTATTCTCGGAAACAACTGTCTCGTCTACCTTGACGATATAATTGTGTTTTCCGCCACGCGGGGAGAACATCTCGAGAAGCTCAACCAGGTTTTCACACGTTTATCAGAAGCTCGATTACAAGTAAACATCGCTAAATGCGACTTTCTCAAGAACGAAGTGCGATTCTTAGGACACCGCATCACCACGGACGGAATTCTCACGGAACCGGAGAAAACAAGGGCCATTAAGGAGTTTCCGATACCTACCTCGATGGTGAAATTGCAATCCTTTTTGGGCCTAGCCAGTTTTTACCGGAGGTTTATCCCTAAATTCTCTGAGATCGTTGTTCCGTTGACCGAGCTGTTGAAGAAGACTAACCCCTTCGAGTGGACCGAGAGACAACAAAGGGCGTTCGATGAACTCAAGGACAAACTGACCAGCGAACCCATCCTCGCTTACCCCGATCTGACGAAACCTTTTATCCTCGCAACCGATGCATCCGGCTTCGCCTTGGGAGCCGTCCTCTCGCAAAATTTTGATGGGGAAGAGAGGCCCGTAGCTTATGCGAGTCGCAAGTTGAACCCGGCCGAAACCAGGTACTCGGTCACCGAACGAGAGCTTTTAGCGGTTGTGTGGGCGGTCCGACATTTCCAGGAATACCTGCTCGGACAAACGTTCGAACTTCAGACCGACCACATGGCTCTTACCGCCGCCATGCATCTTCGTGACCCGACTTCGCGCATCGGACGTTGGATATTACGCCTAGCGGAATATGGCTTCATACCCCGATATAGACCAGGCACACAAATGGGACACGCCGACGGTTTAAGTAGAGGCGACGTTGCGGTTGTAACCCTCGAATTTCCGCGAGAACTCATGATTGCCGCTCAAGATTTGGACAACTGGATTCAAGCCCTCGTTCTCGATAGAAAACACGAGAATCTACGCAACACAAACGGCGTATGGGAAACACGCGTCCGTCAAGACGGAAAACACGAATGGGTACCACTTATTCCAACTTCACTACGAGAATGGTTAATTGATCGCTGTCATAAGAACGAATGGGCAGGACACCCAGGAGCTGAAGTCACAGAGAAACTCGTCCGAAGACTTGGAACGTGGCCCGGACTTGCGAAAGATGTTCGAGAAAATCTTCAACGTTGCGAAACTTGTGCGCGACGAAATACACCATCCGGACTTCGGAATCCTATCCAAAGGCCGTTGCTTCCCGAACGTCCCGGACAGATCGTCGGCATAGATTTCGTCGGCCCCATCTCAACGGAAACACGACCAAGTATATACTCACCGCCGTGGATCATTTCACGAAATACGCGGAGGCGTATATTACTTCAGATTGCACGGCTGGAACCGTCGCCCGAAATCTTGCGAACAAATACATTCCGACACACGGAGTTCCCGAAAGATTGGTCTCGGACCGTGGTACCGCTTTTACGGCCGGATCAACACGAGAACTATGCACAAATTGGGGCATAAGACAAATCTTCACCACAGAAAAAATCCAGAAAGTAACGGAGTCTGTGAAAGATTCCACAGGACGCTAGCCAACATCTTAGCAAAAATATCCAAGAAGACGAAAGAATGGGAAAGTATGCTCCCCATTGCGCTTGCAGCATATCGCTCGACTCCGCACAAAAGCACGGGATTCAGTCCGAATTTTCTTACCTTCGGTCGTGAATTGCGAATGCCCAACGAAACACTGCAGAGCTTGAAACCCCGTGCCGATGAGACCACCACGATGAGAAATCTGAGGATCGCACGCGACGCCACCCACCAAAGCCTTCAAGAGGCGTGGCGGCGGCGTAGCGAAGCCATCAACTCACGACGAACTCTGAGGTCCTTCGAGGGAGGCGACGCCGTATATCTAAAGGACATGCAACCGCCACCCGGAGTTGTGAAGAAATTTTGGAGTCCATGGAGTGGTCCATGGATAGTACTGAAGAAACATTCCGACGTTACTTATGAAATTAGAGACTTACCGGATATTCGAAGACAAACTGTGCACATCAATCGCCTGAAACCAGCTTTCTTGTTGGGAGTACCTGACGAAACATTCATCGACCCTCACGATTCCCCGTCGAATCCACAAGATGTTGCGACACCAGAACCCCTCGACACGACGTTGACACCTGAAACAAACAAAGAAGATTGGTATGGAAGTTACGGTTGGTCGACACCGGCAGCCGTGGCGCCAGCACCGGTACCCACCACCAGCTCGAAAGAACACACGCCGAGGACACCTCGAGGAGAGGCGTCAACCCAACATAGTACCCCTTCGGAACTGGATCGTGACATGGATGCGGATCACAATTTTGATCGCTCCACCGAACGTGAAACGGAAAGAAGTGAAATACATCATGGGACGGACGACCCTCAAACGAGCCGTGTTGATCGCCACGAGACTCCACTCCGCCAAACCAAACACCATGATGAGTCCGCCGATCGCAACGCCGATCGCCACGCCACTCGCAACGCCGATCGCAACGCTGACCGCCACAAGGTGCGATGTACAGAAGAAGTCAACGAAGAAGGAGAACCAATTGAATCTTCCGATGAAGAGTTCGAAGAAACGAAGGAAGATCCACCTGCTAAGAGACTTTGCGAAGAAATTGAGGAGACACCTAGTCGTTATCCATTAAGAACAAGGCACAAAACTGTCGACTATAGGCTACTCCACTTAGGGAAAAAGACACACTGACAAACTACTAGGGCACATACACATCACACTGACCGACCCTTCAGGTCCCATTACACTTGGACCCTTCAGGTCACCCCATTTCACTTGGACCCTTCAGGTCACCAAATTTAACTTGGACCCTTCAGGTCGCTACACTTCGCTTTGATCCTTCTGATCGCCTAACTCTTATGGCTGCACTGTCCTACTCCGGCCGTGCCTGAAAAGTTGAAGTACCAAAGTAGAAATTCCTATTGAAGCAAGTCACTTTTCCTAGGCCAGGATGTCACATAGGGTATTGTTTTGTTTGTTGTAGGATATGGCACATGAGAATGATATTGAGTCAGAGTTGGACGGAGGTCCCATCACGCCCGACCCCGTTGTGGTTCTCATGCGGAAACGCTGCGAGGAAGCAAGAGAGCAGTTGGCCGATCGACCGGAAGGCTTCGTCGAGACCGCGGCACCTATCGGCGACCCATTCCCCACCTTGGAAACCCTGGCCAATTACGTGAGATTCACGATGTGCGGCGATACTCCCGCCGCCCGCCAGACAACCGGGCGTGCGGCGCTTCAAACGGCCCTCGATGTCGCCATGTGGCTCCCGGCCTATCAACGAGTCACCCAGGAACGGAATGCCTTGCTCCGTCGGCAGAAACAGTGGCTCGAAGATAGGCGAGCTCTCATCCTGGAACGCAACGAGGCCATCGCAGAGGCGAAGCGAGCCAAGGCACAGGTGGACGCAGAGCCACCTGCGGCACGGACGCGGACATCTGAGGCACCCTCACAGGCACCAGCAGAGGCACCTGCGACGAGGTCTGCAGGAGCTGTGGGGGAGTTGGCCCCTTCCCCAGCTCCATTGGCGATGGTCCTCTCCGTCTCATCGAGGTCTTACTCTCCGGAGCTTCCAGACTGCAGCATCCCCCTTCCCTCTTCAAGCCCTCCGCCTCGAGCTCAGAGCCGGACCGGCATATTTGCGGACTCGGACTGGGACCACGATGAAGATCCAAGCAGCCAACCACCACCTGAGCCGCTACCCACTCCCATCCGCGAACCTCAAGTGATCTTGCAGGCAGGCAGCCCACCCCCGTCAAAACCGGAGTTGAAGATCAAGATTACGCGGCGCAAGAAGACCATCTGCCCGGTATGCACCCGACCCGCCCCAAAGATCTTCAAGTTCCGCTGTCCTGCCTGCAAGGAGTTTTGGGAGCGGCTCAAGGCCATGCATCGGAAAGGTCAGGAGCTACCGACCTGCGCCAAGGACCACACCACCAAGAGAATCCTACCCGATGCCGAGGTTGCCGTCGATACGCCTACGAGCAGGCCATCAAGAAGGCACGCCCTTCCGATCCCCTAGTCATCCCCAGTGTCGTCTTTGACGACCCTGGCTCCCGGGGGGACGGGGGTGTGGGCTCCCGCCCACTGGAACGCTTCTCCAGTAGGGTGGGGCCGGGTCATCGCCACCGACCCCCTTCGGCCTGACTCGTAGGTGACGTCAACCAGACCCAATCAGGAGGCGCCAACCAACATCTCGCGCGCCCTCCCCCCTCCGGCCGGAGAAGCGACAAGAGCTTCTCCCCCACCATCACCGCCGCCCCCGCCAACACCACCTCGCGGGAGGAGGGGGGAGAGAAGACGGAACCTCGGGTCAGGCCTGGACGACACTACTCCCTCCCCAACCTCTGATCAGTTAACTTTCCACCGAGAGCTCCGTGCCCGTGAGTCAGTATAACGCCCCAGCCTTCCCCCCAAGCCGCCACGCTGTACTACCCTGCTTTGGACATCAGCCGCCACGGATACCACTTCGCCACACAATATCGGAAGGATACCTACGGGCCCCAACGTGAGTGCACAAACTAATTTACATTTCATTCCATTGGCCAATGATTAGGAGTGACGTGTAGTCATAAGAGTAAAACTTAACAACATTAACAATATTTCGCCACGAATCATATTTGAGATTGAACTTTAGCAAACTTTCCGATTGAACCTCTGATTTTCTGACCATGCAATGAACTTGAACTACAAACGATTAATGGATTGTATTGATAAACTAGGAAACCATACTGATTAAAATACTGTTTCATACTTACCACGAATCTCGCCTTCAGCAAAACACCACGAACATTGAAGTGGAGAAGTTGTTCCTTAATTTAATAAAAGTGCCATATATTTGTATTTCCGTTTACCTTTCTGTCTGAGTATACCTGGTTACCAATTTGATAGTTGAGGCTAGTGCATCGCCACACCTCAAGGATTTGACAAGTCCCTTCAGGACCGCCACGTAAGCCCATAAGGCAGGAACACATTTGTGTATCCAAATTGCATTTGGCCCTTCAGGCTTTTAACTTTCAGCATAAATCGCCACGAGACGCTTCAGGTCGCCACGCAATTTCGCCACGCTTTTTCACCACGCTTTTCGCCACGCATCTTTAATTCTAAATTCTTCACAGGTAAATACCTTTCTTTACAATTTATCTGTGTTTCGACTTTTGTCTTGTTTTCTTTTCAGCCAATATTCATTTTCAAATCAACCCCCCAACAACTCGTGCGATAGCTTGGGCTGTCGAGTTCATTAACCTAGTTGGTGAGCCCGACCACCCAAGCGCCTAGATCCTCTAGGACAAAATACTAAAGATATACCTGCGAGTTGATAGCAGAGGTGAACCTTTCCCTTCACCACTGGTACCCAAGTTGCCAGGTATATCCGAAGTACAACATACTTACAATATGTTGCGGAAACTCCATGAAGCATTTGAAGCAGCTGGCTTGAGGATCAATTCCCAGAAGACCGAGTACTTGGTGGTCGGAGGCAACGGTCGAGACATCTTAGTCCCTGGATTGGGATGTGTCAAGTCGGTCGATCATTTTAAGTATTTGGGGTCCATAATGGAGTCTTCGGGAACTTGTCAGAGGGATGTGGATAGGCGTATTCAGCTGGCCAGAGTCGTAGTGCGGTCCCTCAATGGGGTTCTATGGAGCCGGGAAGTCCATATTCATACCAAGAAACAGATTCTAAATGCTCTTATGGAAAGCGTGTTAACTTATGCCTCAGAAGGCTGGTCCCTGACGCAACGAAATCGACAAAGACTCTGTGCAGTGGAAATGGATGGGCTCAGGCGAAGCTGCCTAAAATCCAGGTTTGAGCGAGTCCGAAATGAGACCATCCGCGAAATGATTGTTCAACCCGAGCCAGTTGTAGATCGAATCGATCAGAAGACTCTGGAATGGTATGGCCATCTCAGAAGGATGCCAGAAAGCAGATGCCTAAAAAGGCTTTTAATTGGTCCCCCAAAGACCGTAAGAAGAGAGGTCGTCCACGCGTGACATGGAGAGGAGGTGTTGTCAGACCGGTCAGGTCGGACCGGGCTCTTGGCGTCAGGCTGTCAGAAGCAACCCCTGACAAGGGGAGACGCCTTCAAAAAAAAATAGTACTACGTAGGTAAATTTTGAGCTGGTAAGATTATTGGAAATCCTAAATAGTTTAAATTTTAATCTAAACTAGACCTCAAGAATTTTGATACCAACCGAATTTTTACCTATTGTGAGAAGACATTTTTCAAAGTTTCGAATGTTTATGACGTCACAGTGGGCTGGGGGTCCCTGACGTCAGAATAATTCGAAACTTTGAAAAATCATAGAAAACGATCTACTCATCCAAAAAGAGAACGGCTGGTGTCAAATTCTCAAGATGAGGTCTACTTTCGATTAAAAATCTTTAAAAAATCAGGCGCACTCCCATTAAGCTGATGCTGTGGTGCCAATGGCTGAAAACAGAGCACGCTGGAACCTACCCAACTATATATTAAATATATAGACATACCAATTTTCACATGTTTTCTCTCTCTTCTATCTACCTGTAACAGAATTGATGCCGAACTGTAATACTGACGACTCATCATCTGTTGTCCATCAATCGGCAATCAAGGATGAACCAGTCAACGAAGATGGGGAGATGGTTGCTGACTCCTTGGATGATCCCGGCTACCTGGAACCAGAGATCATCTTCCATCCGTCCAAAGATGAATTTGACATCCCCCAAAGTACGTTTTTTTCACAATTTCATGTAATTTCGATTTGAAAGCCTTGAGCGTTTTGTGATTTCTTTGGCGGTAATTTGGCCCTACTTTTCCAAATCATTGTACAATTTATTCTGAAATCTCTATCTTGGTCGTGAATGGAATTTTCATAATTTTTAGTTTAGTAACTGAAAATAAATTGAGTAAGTGCCGTCACGTCGATTTATCATTGGCAAGGATTCAGTTTAAACTCTACACTATTAGTTTATAAAATCATATTTGGTTTGAAGAAAAAAGTATCTAAACTATGTAGTATCTATTTCTATCGATTGGAAATTTTTATTACAGTTTTCTTCTAATGATGTCAATAGCGGGTTTTTAGATGAGTTGTGAGGTATTATCGGAAAATGTTGATGTTCCCGAATTTGACAACCTCTGTGCTGATGCGAAAGAAAACATTTAGTGTTGTCCTAGCTTCCCACATAGGAAGGTCACTCAATCCAATGCGATACCAATTGGAAGGAGGTTAGTAAGAAGAAGATTAGCTCGCTTAGAACGGTGGGCGTCTGATAACACTGTCACTGACAAAACGGGAAGCAAAAGTTGACGCATTAGAGCATGAAGATTGTCGTGTCCCTCTTTGTGAACTTGGCAATCATCTCAGGAACAAATAATAATCTATCTTGACTCGTAGTAATATATGAGCATAATATGAGCATAGCATTTTAATATCGGACTGTGTCAATCTAGCATAAAACGAAGTTCTCCATGAACCCATTCATTGGAAAGAAAAACGCTGCGAATTATTACACAATGGTTTATTATTTTTCTATATAATCGTCTATAAAGCCACCAACCATCCAACAAGAAGAAAAACATCGATGGCATTTCGGTCAGCTTTAATTTGAACGGAGATTAGACCTCTTTTGCGATTCACACTCGTGTTTCTGATTTATCGTACGTTTATTATTCTTATGGTTTATTATTTTAATGGTTTACTATTTTTCTATATAATCGTATATAAAGCCACCAACCATCCAACATGAAGAAAAAATACTTGGAAAATGTCACCCCACGCATTTTTAAGCAAAAACCTCGTTATGGCCGGTTATTTTCCCATAACTTCTATACGAATGAAGCGATCGGAATAGTTCGACGTTAGGACCAACTAGACCCCAAATGGAGTATATGTGCGAAATAACGGGGTTTTTAGACCGATTCGCCTTTTATGGCCCGGACGGCGAACGGCGGACGGACATTGCAGATTTGGATTCTACGCACCTTGAAACGTAAAGTGACAAAGTTTGAGGGGTTATAAAAAATTTTTGCGATACGATCACATAGGCTTATTATTAGAAATAATAAACCAAAAACTGGAAATGTTGGACGAACTCGTTTTTCCATGTCTAAGCTCATGTTCGTCTTAACGAACTACCAGATTCATTTTGTTTCAGTCATTCTCGTGTTAATACTTATTGGTAACTCGTTTCATATGTCGTTTCAGTTGAAAAGCCATTCACATGTGACAGTTGTGATTACCGAGCTGGGCATCTCAGTACTCTGAAAGCGCATATGAAGATTCACACGGGTACGTTTGCTATTTTATCATAGTAAGATTTGATATTGAAGTGTTTGTCATTGTCAGTGATTAGTTGTTGTTCTCATCACAAATTTGTAAGGCTGTTAATTCAATGTGGTGTTCGCAATTATTGTCATGCTCCAGAAAAAGTTGAGGGTACTTCAATTTGAGTGTCGAAAGAGAGCAATTCTACCAATTGTTTAAGAAAAACATTGTTTATACCGCAATTTTGGTTTATTATTTTCAATAATGAACTTTTTTTATTACTATTGAGTCTGTTATGTTTGCGTGTCGTCGAGTGAAGGAGATGACCTTCTCGATGCGGCATTTGTGTTTTCTTTAACCCCTACTCAACGAAGAGAGAATGGTCCTTAAGCTGATGACTTGCACTGTCGCATCGGCGGCTTATTAGCCCGACCGGCATGCGGAGTGCATGGAACATAGGCTAGCCTGGCTACCCTGGCGTTTCAATCAGAAACCGACCGTCAGGAGGCGGGATATTTACCTAGTGAGCCTAGTACTTCGAGGAGATCCTTATACAAGGAAAAGGTAGAGAGCGAAATGATTAAGTCGGTTGACTGAACTAGATTGGCATCTGGGAGCATCCCTGAGTGGGCTTATATTCTCGTATAGTTTCCTCGGGGGAGAGAGAGGTGGAAGGGTGACGTCATGTTGACGTGTTTCCCCGTACCTCGTCTCCCCCAGTGGGTGATGACTCACTCAGGGATCCTCCTGTTTACTTCTTTATTTAAGAACTAATTGTTAGTTGATATGTGGGTCATAACAGAGTCTATTTTACGGGACTAAATAAATAATAGTTTTAAAACGAAGTGTATCTACGCAAGAAAAAATTACATTTTGCTTAAGAAACTCTTTGTTCTATATTATTATGTTTGTCTTTTAGGTGAGAAGCCTTTCTCCTGTGAGAGATGTGACTACCAAGCTGCTCATCTCAGTAATCTGAAAAGGCACATGAAGATTCACACGGGTAAGTCCAGGTTCGTTACTCTATTCATCATTCAGAGGGAATACATTATTTGAACCTATTAAATATTTTGCTGTTAATAGTTTATAAGGCAAATAGGTTAGTAGTTCATGAAGGTATAATCTAGGAAGTAATAAAGACAATCGGTAATTAGCGTTCAAAAGCTGGAAATCTAATTCCATTGTTACCTGTTTTAAAACGTATCAATCTATTACCTAACCTGTCACTCCAATTTCAAAATGTACTCACTCGTCGGGCAACAAGGGGAGGGGACGGCGATCCAAACAGCCAATCAGCGAGCGTTTCCGCTTCACGTTAAAGAGGTCCGTTTTCTCGGTAATTTTTTGAAATAATACATTTGAATGTCTCCAAAAATAACAGGAGACTTGTGTTCCAAAATCAACCCGATTTTCATCTATCCCACACCATTAACTATTCAGGAAAAACAGAACTCGGTGAAACTCCTCACTGAAGATTTAGTAGTACCTACCTAGATACATCGTGTATACCAACTCTATGTTGCTATTTGATTTTTTATACTTTTCTTGAACAGGTGAGAAACCCTTTTCCTGTGACATCTGTGACTACCAAGCTGGACACCTGTGCAATCTGAAAAGGCACAAAAAGACTCACACAGGTAAATGCCCACTATTTGTTTTTAAACGCTTTAATTTCTCACTTTATGAATCGACTGAGACCGCGCAGGAATGCTGCACCGGTATCTGATTCGTCCATCATAAGGACTTGGACTTGCTTATAAAAGTTTTATAGATGATCTTAGGCATGGGAAATTGTCAAAACCCCAAGTACTCTTCAAACTAGATGGAAACCATAGTCGTAAGACGTGTTTTAAGGATTGAACTTATGCGCACGCTCAGTTACTATCTATCAATGATCCCATCGGAATGAAATTCATAAAGCGCCATTCAAGTGCCACCCGAACACCACGATGATCATTCCGTTGAAATCAGATGGAAACTGTAAAAATTATGCTTTGTTACATGGATTTCACTTTTGCTCGTGCTGAAATTATTGTCTTGGAGTACAATAATTGCCCTTGTAACAACCATGACTTCTACTTTTACCATCCGACTTCTACGACATTCCCAAGGATTGCCTGTTGAGGCGACAAATTATTCATCTTCACAACAGGCAATCCTTGAGAATGTCGTTGAAGTCTGATAACAAGTCATGGTTATTACAACGACTTCACGTCTGGGCATGTGGAAGAGCGGCTATCGGTCGAAAACTAGGGACTATAGGGAACCAAAGACACTCTTAACCTGCACAAACCATAAAAATTTCTTCGGAATCGGGCTGTAGGTAACTTCGTATAGTTTTGCCCGTTACAATCCACTTGACTGGATGACTTGGAACCCAAATTGTTCAGTGAGATCTAAAACGAAAAATGCGAGTAAAAATTTTGATTTTGAAAGATTTTTTTGTTTTTATCTAAAAGTGAAAACAGTAGTCAGAAAACAGTACAAAAAATCTTGATAGATTGGGAATCAAAATATAACCTAAATATCAACCTAATTACATTTTTGCAAATTTTGCTGTTTACAAATTTTTTTTTGATTTTCCTTTTAACATGCTGGTGTCATCTAACGGCCCTTTTTGAAAAAAGGTCCTCCAAAAAGTGCAACTTCGTTTTTCCTCTTCATATCTATCTAAATGTCTCTGGTATGTTAGGATCACCATTTTGAAGTAATCAAATCTGTCGATAAGTCAAATAAGATTTTTTCTGTTAGGTGAGAAACCATTTCCCTGTGACAGCTGTGACCACCGTGCAGGAAATCCCAGTGATCTAAGGAAGCACATGAAAACACACTCAGGTATGTCATCATTTTTGTGTCGGTACAAAGGAGAGTATTATCATTCACGTTCACTCATTTTTTGCGAGAAATCTGCTCATTTATAATGAGGCTGCGTGTGATAGTTGAGGACTGTTCCCTCCTCTTGAGAATCAATTCATATTAATAAATATGTCCGAAATGGAATGAAAATAGATTTTGAGCATCAAATTAAAATCGCATAATATTAATTATGTGGAGTGCACTTACTAGATTAAGGTCTGAAAGGTGACCTACTGGACTCCTGTCTTCCATCTAGGGGAGTGTCCTCGCATAGGTATCGTTCACGGAATAGTTGAATAGTTCCACAGAACTGTTACAAACTGTTACAAAGTTCGATTCTGGAACTTGCTCGACTATATGCGCCCACCCATTTCCTATAGCAAGGATGCTTGGACAATTAAACAGATCTTAAATTTTATATATTTTTCAGATTTCTTTACTCACTATACATTTCGTCTTTCACAGGTGAAAAGCCGTACATATGTGATACCTGTGATTTCCGGGCTATACAACTCAGTCATTTAAGGAGACACATGAAGACTCATACAGGTAAAATATACTTTATATTTTACTCTTAATTTTACCACTAGGTTGACTACCTTTTTTTCTTAAATAACATAAATCAATCATGAAAATTGATCAGATCATTTTTTTTTTTTTTTTAAGTTTATTTATTTCTATTACATAATACAGTAATATAAGTTTAACCAAAAATAATAATTAAGATAACAAAAATACAGCACATGTCTTAGGGAAATTAAAGTATTCGGAAATATAATTCCCCATATGGGCACCAGCCCGTGTTGGGGAATGAGCAACTTGCTCATCGCTCGGTTATTAGCAAAAGTATAATGGAATTGTACAAAGTGTAAGTATACTATTCAATCGAAATTTTAATAATGGTGGTAGCAGAATTACAATATTTTTATTTCATGTTGTTATACCCACTTATATTATGGTTTTAACTACTTGTAAGAAAATAATTTTTTTTAAACAATTTTTATTTTCTTAGGGTTATTTCTTAATTGCTGAATTAATTCAACTCCAGTGAGAGAGAGAAAATTCAACTCTCTTCCTCAACTCTAGTTGTATTAGGAAAACTATTGAAAGTTAGAATGCCTTGATAGGGGAAAAATTTTTGAGAAGCTGTAAACTTTAATTTTGGAAGAGATAGTGAGTCGTTATTAGCAAATCGGGTAAAAATAGAGTGGGTCGGAGTCGAAAATTCACTACTTTTAAGTAACTGCTGTACAGCAGCTTTCTTGTACATATCGCTGAGATGTAAGAGATTTAGTTTTACAAATAAAGGACTTGTATTGGCTTTGCTGTCTAATTTAGAAACCGCTCGTACAAAATATTTTTGGAGTACAACACTCTTGTGGAGAGTACTTTCATAGGCACTACCCCAAATTGGTAAAGCGTAGAGTAGCAGAGACTGGACGAGCGCACAGTAAATCTGTCTGAGTATATCAGTGCTCACTATTTTCTTTAGAAAGGAAAAAACGTAAATACATTTTCTTAGTTTGCCCTGAAGAGTACTAATATGCCTATCCCATTTCAATAAATTGTCAATAATTAGTCCTAAGTACCTAACTTGGTTAGAACGGTTTAAAGGAGGGCATGAACACGTACTGGGGGCTTGACAATCAACTCGGTGAAGTTTCAATATCATGTCCTCCGAAGGCATAGTTTTCATAGACCATGAAAACGGCAAAAAAAAAACTGTTTTGCTTACGTTAAGGGTTAATTTGTTCTCTCTCAACCAAGAACTAATAAATTTCAGACCAGTCTCAGCCTTTCTGAATGTTTCGTGCCAGGAGCCACCACTAAAAATCATAACTGTGTCATCGGCAAACATCACTGCCTCGCCCATTGACACCGCTTCCGATTTAAAAAACTGATTGGCATATAATGCGTACAGTATAGGCCCAAGAACCGTGCCCTGCGGCACTCCATACCCCTGCATTTGCAAGACCTGACCCAAAACACCATTAACGCGCACCATCTGGCTTCTATTTTTAAGATAGCTCTTAAACCATAAAAGCGCCGTGTCCCTAATACCCACTTCACAGAGCTTTTCAAAGAGAATTTCGTGAGAAATAGTATCGAAACACTTTGCTAGATCCAAAAACACAGCCAGTGGCTTATCTCCAGTTTCAAGAACTTGGATAATTCGAGATGTAAGATAAGCTATGGCATCTTGGGTGCTCCTACAAGAACGAAAACCAAACTGCCTCTCGTCTAACAAGTTGTACTTTTCCAGGTACTCAATAAGCTGGGACTTAACACATTTTTCAAATATTTTTGAAATAACACTTAATAACGATATAGGACGATAATTCCCTACCTCCTTCCGGTCTCCACTCTTAAAGAGAGGGAAAACTATTGCCAATTTTAGGTTATCCGGGAAAACACCAGTCGATAAGCTCATGTTAATTAAACTCATTAGGGGTTGCACAATGTTATTTTAATTTTTTTAATACTTCCTGTTTGGATTCCATCAAAGCCTGGACTCGACCCCCCTTTTAGAGATTCGATTGCTTTTAGTACGTCCTCCTCTCTACATTTTTTAAAAGAAAATGTTCTGGAATTAGTATTTGTTGGCAAACAACGGAACTGTTTCGGGGGAAGGGCGTTCGCTAATTGTGGTCCTACTTCTATAAAATGCTTATTAAACATATTAGCGCATGTAGCCGGATCGCTATACAATATATCATTACTCTTAATCTCCTTAACTTCAGTGTCTGTCATCTGTTTACCAATAATTTCATTCAGTTCCCTCCATAACTTGGTTGTATTACCTTCCGTCTTTTCAATTTTGCTTTTAAAATAATTTTCCTTTGAGACTCTCACCAGCGACTTCATTTTTTTCTGGTAACTTGCAAAATACGATGATAAGTGGTGTTAAATGGTTGTTTTATCAGAATTTTATATAATAGAGCTTTTTTCCTAATGGATGCAAGCAAACCCTTCGTGATCCAAGGTTTTAAAGGGGTGTCTTTTCCAGATTTACCCAAAATTATTTTTGTTGAGTCGCGTATGTGGCCCTGCAGGGTGTTCATAAAGTTAAAATAACAAGTTTCTACATTGTTAGAATTTTCCCCATGTTAGTTTGCAAGTCCATTCAATGATGGCAAATCGTATGACATATGTATCAATGTAACCGATATGTCTCAACAAATTTTGATTATCAATAAATGTACTAAAGAATATCATCTTTGATCCGGATTTATACAAACTTTATGGAGTTGATGTTCATTCTTTCTTATTATTAATATTACTTATTATTATTAATCAGTAATGTAATAATTATTATTATTTGTTTAAAAATAATAATCAACAAATCAAAATAATTATTATTCTAAAAAAATAACTCTTTCTCCCAGCATAGAGCTCAACAATATCATTATTAATTTAGGTTTATTTTTAGGCCTAGTTTAGGTAATTTTTTATTCTAGATTACCTAATAAGATTTATCGGAATAGCTATTTACTACGATTTGACCGATTACTTAATTCCGATATATTGGATCAAATTAATCGATTTCCTCAATTATCGTTGCCTTTCCTATTTGCTCGTATCCCCTCGAGTCTTCATCAATACTAAATAATCGATTATTACTCAGCCATTCGAGATGTGATAAGCGAGAGTCTGCCATCATTGATCAGCCTCTTCTCCCATGTCTAGTCCTGTAGTCTAGAAACATTATTTTAGTTTTTGTTAAGGTTCAGAATTACCTTCAAAATGAACTAATCAACCTTTGATTGATCTTGAAATGTAGTCGAGATTCTTCTGGATCATTTAAGGCGTACTCTACGTTTCAAACTGAAGATCAGTAGATATTCTAAGTTTAAAAAATCGACGGAGGTTTCTATCCAGCCTGAGGTTGGTCTTAAAGTTCACTAGAGCCCAGTAATTTTCCAACCAATATGAAATCAACCTTGAATTTTGCCATATTGAACTGACCAATCAGTTGGTCTGCAAACTTTAGGGTACCTAACCAGGGCCGTCTGTAGTTGGCAAGTGTTAGAAGAGAGCTCCCCAGAAAATTTGTTATAATTATGATGATCCAAATTCCAAGGTCCTACTCTTCCGAGTTTAGTGCTTCAGATGACACAATAATTCAAACACTCTTCAAACTCATGAATGTATTGAATGAAACTAGAAACTGGGATCAGGTACGTAACTCGAAATCTATTTTTATCTCCAGTGCTCTTAATAATGCTTCAGTATATTTGAATTTGGTCTTGACTTAACTTGAGATCAAAGCATTATACTTTCTACGTTGGTATACCTCAATGTGATGATCTGGTAACTGGAAGGAACAGATGAAAATAATAATCAATAATTAATAATAAATAATAATAATTATAATAATAATCTATTGAACAGATGTGAGGAAGCGCAAATTTGTTTTTACATCAGAAAAGTCTGATTTCGATACTGGAATGAGGAATGCATTGAACTGCAGAGAGGAATGGTGATGATTGCGAAAGTTTGAAGGAGATTGTCAGATTCGACTAATCATTGCATATTATTGGTCTGTGACTTCACGTGAAAATCACTAATAAGCTTATCATTTCATCACCCCAGGTTATTTCTTAAGAGCTAAGAAAATCTTTGAAAATACGTTGTTAAATGGTACCAAAATATTAGTGCCTTAACCGAATCTCAAATTCTCATGCGAGGGTTCTTTCCAGGTGAGAAGCCCTATGCCTGTGATAGATGTGATTACCGAGCTGGGCGGCTTGATAAACTCAAATTACACTGGAAGAAGATCCACAGTATCTGGTGAGTACGAGCTAGGTACCTTACGATTGATGTATAAGGCTCTTGGTCTCTTTGTTAACTTTTACTTTATTTCATGATGTATCTTTGTTAGGTAAAATACCCTCTGCTTGTGCATCATCATGCTTGCAGGACTGCCCACTACCTTTAACTCCCAATTCACTCGCGCTGAAGACACATTGAAACCCAGGCGTTGAGAAATGTGTGTCGAGGAGTTACTTGGTATTTGGTTCCATTGAAACGTGGAAACGTGTATAGGAATGTTTTTCCTTATTATGTGAATACTGTCTAGTCTCACACGTGAATACTGTCTGTGACATCGTGTGGCCTCTACCCTTGGAAGAATTTAAAGGACAGAGCAATATCATTAGCAAATATTTCGACTGATGACATGAATTTTGAGATTTTTGGCAAAACCAAGTTGCCTGCTAGAGCAGGAAACCAACCAACAAGAGTGTCCCATAAAGACTGAGGCCCCTGTGGATGCCCACACTATAATATTCATGAAGAAGAAATCAACAGCTCTTGTTTGTGTCTTGCTAAAATTCTCTATTATGTTTGTTTATACTCAACTTTACCCTACTTGTGAAACAAGAGGACGTTTGTTTGTGATTACCAATAAGTTTACCTCTGATGGAAGGATGTAAAGTGTAAATCTATGTACACTAGTGTGTATTCGAATGTAAATGATGAAGAAATATCTTATATTGTTCCCCCTATGGCACTTTTCTGTCTGTGTATTGTGATAAATAAATTATTTTGTATACAAATTACATGTTCATTTTTGAAAGTTAGGTGTGTGGTACCTAGCAAGTTGAATCCCCCTCTTGTCATTTTTGTCTGGGTCTAGATGCAAGATCTTTGGTAATATGTGAAACAAATAATGTAATTTGCTGTAGCAGCAGTTCATTATGTGTTTCAAGATGGCTAAATTCTTTGAACATTAGACTTTGGCTTGCTGCATAACTTATCTCATAGTGCATATTACAATAAAGATGTGAATAGAAAAGAGGGAGTGCGAAGTTATACAGAATTGAGGGTTTCAAGGAAAAGATCCACACAAATCCCATTATGCTCAGCACAAATACCCATCATGCTCATCGTGAACCAATGCTGCTTCTTCTAAAGTTTCAACAACCAATTGACATAATACAGGGTGTACAGGGAATTTTCAGAGAATTTCACTCTACTGGAAAACTAAGGGAATTTCATTTTTCTCCCGAAAAAAACCTGAGTGCCGAACATTTTTGAGGGAAGTTCCAACAGTCTGAGGGAGACAAGTTTAGGCACGGTTTTAGTAGTATTTTTCAATGGGGTATTTCAGTCAATTTTTTAATTTTTTTTTTTTTTTTTCAAAAGAGCATGGGTCAGTGATAGCGGTAATCGGGTCTGTTCGTTGAGAAAATGTTTAGAAGAAATTAGGGAAGCTAATTAAAGTTGAAGATTTGAATGATGTGACGTAGTAAGTTGTTGTGGCGTATTAACTTGCTGACCTTGGATCGAGACATTCCACTAATCCCGTGCAGTCTTGAACGCCTCGTGGCCTTGGATACTACAGAATACTACACATAAACGCCCGCAGCATAGTGTGTGTGCGTTCATGGAAGGCCCGCCTTTTTTTCAAACGTGTGATCTCTTTATTTAATTTTTCTACCACCTGTTATAGTATCAATGGGCAAAAAGTTGGAGGATAGAGGTTTTCGATGGTGCTGAATCCAAATTTGAGGTCAAAAACCTGAATTTCCGACCCACCGAAATACCACATTATAGATGTTCCAAAAGTAAAAAGTTTTGTTACTTGACTACTCCGTTTTTATTGAAATTACAAGTACTTGTCTACATACCCTCCCCCTCCTCAAATCATCGTAAAATTGAAGTTTCGTACGTCAATGTTCAATATTCAATAGGAAATAAAAGAAATAGAATAATCTACTTTCAAGACTTTGAACAATAATCACAAATGAAGGGTCTAGAATTCAAGGACAATGCCGAAATGGGTAGTTAATGTTCGTAGTCTAGGATATTGGCCAAGGAAAAGAGGATTTAGAATGATGTGTCCAAAAAAATTCACTCAACAAAACTCATAAGTTTGGAATGAAAGGGACCCACTTAACTTGAGACCCTTGAACTCCTAAATTGTTGTAAAATTCTTCTTTTATTGGGGTACAAGGGGCAAAATGCACCAATACGGACACTTCATCACTACCTTACCCCTTCGCCTGCTTTTTCTTTGGAATGCTAGGGGCTTAAGTGCTTCTTATTTCCCTAGTGCCTACAGTTCCGTTCGGCCCGGTCTGGCGTCAAGTATCAGAATTATTGTTAAATGAACATTTGAATTTAAATTTTTTAAGAGTTTAGTGCATCCGGTGATTTGCAATGTTCATAGAACTTTGAAATCTGCTGCTGGGAATGTCAAAGTAGTCACTTACGCACCTTGTAATCTAAACACCTCAAATATCACAAAAGTCCTGCAAGTAGATAGTTTTGATGGACTCCATTCCAAGAATGTCAGCCAAAAACGTCAGCCAAAAACGTCATCCCGCTCAAACTCGCTTGCTTATCACTGCTATCAAAATCGAGCGCAAATCAAGTCACGGCAATAGTATTATCCTTTGTCCTTATCCATTATCTTACAGTCTCTTCCTACTTCCTGGAGACATGGTGAATTGCTGATAGAACTGTGACCTGGTACCGTGGTAATTTCCTCATCTGACCCTGTATATTTATTTAATTATCATCTTCCTTATTGAATGACTTGTGTTGAAGGTAAAATAATATATTTAACCTAGGTATGAACAGTTCAAGTAACTTTAATCAAACCAATGATATCGGCAGTGAAATGTTAGATTGGAGAACCTGAGTCTTCTTTCTTCATTCTTCCTGGCGTGTAAATAAAACCAAGAAATTTATCAATATTTTTAGTGAATTTGAAAGTGTTAGATGAGATCCACGACTTTGACCTGCCACTTTGTCTTCGAAGATAACTCCAACTGGAGTAACAACCTCGTATTCGAGGTACTGCACTTCTATGCCATCTTCCCTGAGGTAATTCTTCGGGTCATCTATTCCAAGTTCCAGCAATTCTTTGTCCAAGAGAAAATTAATTAAACGGTAAGTTGGTTGATAGAAGGGTCTTATTAATATCTTGCGATCAGCTGGAATAGAAACGTTTACACAAAAAGTCAAAATTCAAGTGGTGTTATGCAGTGGAAACTTATTTAGGGAAAATTAGACCTTGTGCATAGCGAACCAAGTACCAGAGGACTGGCTTGTAAGCGTTCAAGGAGGAGACCTCAAAAATAAAATGATACGAACCGTATTTACAGCCAATTTGGGAGCTCATCATCCCATAAGCGACGCCATTACGCACCACAGGTCCCCCTAAGAGACCTGCACATAGCTGTAAAATGAACATGAACATACATTAATTTTCATGGTGCGTATAAGTCACTATTGTGCTCTGCTTAATCAGAGGTTAGGGCGGGTTCAAAGATGCTCTAGGACAAGAGTTGGGTTGATGAAGAAGGTGGAGCGGGGACACAACCACATGTACCCTCCCTGTTCAACACTCATATTTTCTTATCGGGATGAGATAATTATTGTGTCTGAAGATAATGTTACATTATTTAATGTCCTTACAACATAATATAGCATTTTTTCAGTCAAATGAAACCTTTTTTCTATCAAATGAAACTTCGTACCGACCAAATGAAACCATGTACCTACCAATCAAAAAGACCTCTTTTCAACCGAATGAAATTTTTTTTTTCAAACAAACGAAACCTTATTTCAATCCAGCTGGTAAGCGATAAAACTGTTTCACTCGATGTAATTTATCAAGTATTTTAGGCAAGAAATAGTGACACCCCCCCCCACCATTATCCACCATAACATTTCTAGCGGCATGGGAGCCTCGAATTTGAAGAGCATTTTAAAATCCATGATCTACAACACAAACTCTGGATGAATCCCTCTATGAAAAACCATTCTCCATGATTTCATAGGGGACCATCTAAACACTACTCAGTAACATCCCTGAAAACTTCATTGAAATTGGATGGAAAATGTAGAAGTTATGGCCGTTACAAGGAATTCACGTTTGCGCATGCGCAGTCGCTTCTATCAGTCCGACGATGATGATTTTCATAGGGGACCGTCTACACACCAACCCGCACAATCCCTGAAAACTTCCTAGAAATCGGACAATAAGTTCGTATAGTTATGCGCGTTACAAGGAATTCACGTTTGCGCATGCGCAGTCGCTTCTATCAGTCCGAGGATGATGATTTTCATAGGGGACCGTCTACACACCAACCCGCACAATCCCTGAAAATTTCAATTCAATTAACAAATTAATTTAATGAAGCGGGTGTCCAGCAGCTGTGACTGGCAGTTTCATCATCATGTTTATGACGAAGTTGGAGCAGTCTGTCGTGGTGGTTGTTTCAGAGCTGCGAACTATAACCTCCTCGATGTCATGATTCTGACTTGCTCAAAGCAAGCCTCTAGCTACAGATTTGATTTTAAAAAAACGCATTTTCAACCGGATTCAAGGTCGGTGAGTATGGTGGGAGGTACTTCAGCGACAAGGGCAATGCTTCAATTGCTCGTTTCACTGCTCTGTTGGAATGGATTCTTGCGTTATCCATTACCAAAATAGAGTTTTGACGAGAAAAGTCAAGGTTAGTGGCAACTTCCCGCGGCAATATAGCAGGAACTTCCCGGCAACAAGGAATCCCGGCGGCGCTGCGTTGAGAGGGACAGAAAGAATACTCGACTCGATGTCACAGTGATCAGCAATATTGTTTGACCAATGAGTTTTATTTGATTGGTACATGGTTTCATTTGGTCGGTACGGAGTTTCATTTGATAGGAAGAAGGTTTCATTCGACTGAAAAATGCTATATAAAATAATCGTACATACACCCGCCATTGCAATGTTTGGCCTATTGCTTCCGAGTCTACCAAGGTAGCGGAAGCATTGTCTTCACTTTTCAAGGTTGAAAAAAAGTCTGCCAAGTGGGTGTGGCACATAGCTTCCTCGTGTCCATAACCGATTGTATAGATGATCCGATGCATAGTAGTTAATCTCAAAACTTTAATCTCTTACAAACTTGCACACATTTCTTCAAAAATGGGATAGGAAATGTGGAAGTTATGGCTGTGACAAGGAATTCACATCTGCTCATGCGCACTGACTAATGTCAGCTCCGGGCGATGATTTATATTGGGAACCATCTACACGCCAACCCGCAAAATCCCTGAAAATTTCATCGATATAGGATAATAACTTCGTAAAATTTTGGAGAACATTTATTGTTTAACCTTGAAAAGTGAAAACAAAGCTACCTAGGTAGACTAGGAAGCAAAACCCCGTAAATGTCTTGGATAATCTATCAACTTGTTCGTAGGAATGTATTTACTTCAATTTCTCATTGTCAGAATTTACAATAATCACCTGGTAAGAAGTCTGGTTTGATACGTAGGCGCAGGCGATCTCATATTGGTAATAATCGTTCTTGGTCCTTTTGACGCCAGGTACGTCTTCATGGTTGCACTGAGTGGAACGAGGATAATAAATTAGGTACTAGATTAAAACTGCATACACGATTCATACACGATTTAAACAATACAAACTCCTTTCTTTTTAAACTTTTTATTAAATTATATCATTGCTGATTTTGGTTAGGCTGCTTTGTAATAACAGACAAAAAACGTTTGCCATGTTGGATGGCCACTCCTGGACTCAGTTAATCATTTTGTTACTCTTGACAAAACCGTTTATTATTTGTCTACGAATTTATTCTTTGAATCATCTTAGGAATTTAAGGTTAAGGAATTCAAGTTATACTTACTTCCCCTGAAAGTCTTACACTCACAAGCACCTCTGTAGTGTTAAGTTCAAATCCAAAATCGTCGTGAAAAACTTTAGTGATGGTTGGGAGTTTCTCGTATCCAAACCCCACGGAATCGGCTACTTCAAAAGCATAGCCTTTCAGGGGTTCCAATATCTTTGGCGGCCAAGGGATAAATATGTCGGTTCGGCTAATGCGGGGCTCGTAGCTGAATTGACGAGGAAATTAAAACAAAAACTATCACTATTAATGCATTCATTTCGATGAAGGACAAGTTTCTACTAGTATTCTGCGACAGAAATTGAATTCCAAAAGCTAACAAAAACGAATGGCTTCACTCCCTGGTGTCAGTCTGACACGACGTCGCAACGCCAGTCCTTGGTGATGGCAGGACACCTGAGCGCCCAAAGGGCCAAACTACTTTTTCTTGTTCAAAGGGCCAAACTGAAATCGGTTTCAATGTCAGAAGTCCGAAGGGCCAAACTGGAGTTTAAACGAAAAGTTATTAGGGCCAAACTGCATCCATCTACGTGATTCATAGGGCCAAACTGCTGGTCTTACCAACTAAAACGCAGCCACAAGCTACTCTGACTGCTATTTGCGTGTCAGAGACAAATATAATGGCACAGAACCACAACAACTGACTAGAAAATCGATCTCTGACCCTTCATTATGTTCACGTCCATTACCTACCTACTTGTGGCATCCTGTGTTTTTGGTGTATTATATTCAATAATGAACCTTTGGAATCGACCAAGAAACAAACCCCTCCCCCCTCAAAATTTGTTGGTTTACGTTTCATGGTACGTAGAATCCGAAAATCGAATAAAAATTTGGCCGTCCGTCCGCCGTACGCGGCACTTTGCTCAGTTAGCATTGACCGATTTTGATGAAATTTGTTATATGGGCCCATTTGGGGTCTAGTTGTGCCCCGAAGCTTTTGATTGATCTAAGTCACTTCTAAGGGTTTGAAATTTTGAAAACGCCGTGACTCAAAATATTCTGATGTAAAGGTATTGTTTTTCCATCAGTTTTCGAGTCCACCAAGATAGGGGAAGCTTTGTTTTCACTTTTCAAGTTTGAAAAAAAAAATTTTCTCCAGAAACAAAGTTTCCACTCGTTTCAGACCTTTCTGAACAATTTTGGTTCCGTGTCTGTCTGTCTGTCCGTGTGTCTGTCATGAAATCCTTGTCGCACCCATAACTTCTACATTTTTCGTCCGATTTCAATGACAATTTCAGGGATTGTACGGGTTAGCGTGTAGATGGTCCTCTATAAAAATCATCGCCCATGGACTAATAGTTGCTACTGCGCATGCGTAAACATGTATTTCGTTGTACCAGCCATAACTTTCACATTTTCAAAGCAAACGTGAAATCTTTGTAACTGTCATAACTTCCACTTTTTCATCCGATTTCGACGAAATTTCTCAGGGGCCCTATTCTGATTCACTAAACGCGCCCGCAGTGGCTTCGCGAAGCAACTGAGTGGTTTCCCGAAACCACTGGGTGGCTAATTTTCGGAGTTAGCGATATGGATATTATAATAGCGACCTATTCTAATTCACTAAACGCACCTTTTTCTCGTTTCAGTGGTTAACTGAAGCAACTCAGTGGTTTCGAAGGCTCTTTTCTTAGCGACTGGTCCGGAGCAGTCGCTTCATTTATCAACCAAGTGGTTTCAGTTATCAACCGAGTTGTTACACAAAATCTTTCGGTTTTCGAAAATTTCTCGTGTTTTTTTCCACGTTGACATTTACGTATTATATAGGGGACCATTTTTCTGCATTTAGGGGTACTATATCTTTTACCCCCACCTCAAACATACAGTATGTTAGGTATGCTAGTATCAAATCCTCCACATAAATAATCGTGTAGGTACTTTTTGGAAACAGAGTGATCAGGAGATTCACATTTTGGTAGAATTGCATTTTTTACCCCCACCCTAACATACAGTATGTTACGTATGCTAGTTCCAAATCCTCCACATAAAAAATTGTGTAGGTACTTTTTGGCAACAGGGTGATCCGGAGATTCACATTTTGGTAGAATTATATTTTTTACCCCCATCCTAACATACAGTATGTTAGGTATGCTAGTACCAAATCCTCCACATAAATAATCGTGTAGGTACTTTTGGAAACAGGGTGATCAGGAGATTCACATTTTGGTAGAAATATATTTTTTACCCCCACCCTAACATACAGTATGTTAGGTATGTTAGTTCCAAATCCTCCACATAAAAAATTGTGTAGGTACTTTTTGGGAACAGGGTGATCCGGAGATTCACATTTTGGTAGAATTATATTTTTTACCCCCATCCTAACATACAGTATGTTAGGTATGCTAGTACCAAATCCTCCACATAAATAATCGTGTAGGTACTTTTTGGAAACAGGGTGATCAGGAGATTCACATTTTGGTAGAAATATATTTTTACCCCCACCCTAACATACAGTATGTTAGGTATGCTAGTTCCAAATCCTCCATATAAAAAATCGTGTAGGTACTTTTTGGAAACAGAGTGATCAGGAGATTCACATTTTGGTAGAATTATATTTTTTACCCCCACCCTAACATACAGTATGTTAGGTATGATAGTACCAAATCCTCCACATAAATAATCGTGTAGGTACTTTTTGGAAACAGGGTGATCCGGAGATTCACATTTTGGTAGAATTACATTTTTTACCCCGACCCTAACATACAGTAGGTATGTTAGGTATGTTAGATCCAAATCCTTCACATAAAAAATCGAGGGGGGGGGGGGGTACTTTTCTTTTTATTGTATGTTAGGGTAGGGGTAAAAATGTAATTATGCCAAAATGTGAATCTCCTGATCACCCTGTTTCCAAAAAGTACCCACTCGATTTTTATGTGGAGGATTTGGAACTAGCATACCTAACATACTGTATGTTAGGGTGGGGGTAAAAAATGCAATTCTACCAAAATGTGAATCTCCGGATCACCCTGTTTCCAAAAAGTACCTACACGATTATTTATGTGGAGGATTTGGTACTAGCATACTTAACATACTGTATGTTAGGGTGGGGGTAAAAAATATAATTCTACCAAAATGTGAATCTCCTGATCAGCCTGTTTCCAAATAGTACCTACACGATTATTTATGTGGAGGATTTGGAACTAGCATACCTAACATACTGTATGTTAGGGTGGGGGGTAAAAAAATGCAATTCTACCAAAATGTGAATCTCCGGATCACCCTGTTTCCAAAAAGTACCTACACGATTATTTATGTGGAGGATTTGGTACTAGCATACCTAACATACTATATGTTAGGGTTGGGGTAAAAAATATAATTCTACCAAAATGTGAATCTCCTAATCACCCTGTTTCCAAAAAGTACCCACTCGATTTTTTATGTGGAGGATTTGATTCTAGCATATACCTAACATACCTTCTATATTTACATTTGTGGTGGGGGTAAACATTTAATACTTCCAGATTATGAGCCCTCACATCGCCTAGAATCTCATGAAAAAAGAGTACTCACATGAATATATTTGATACATTTTCATTTTTCAACTTTTTTTCAATTCCAACTTATTACATTATAAGTTCGAATTTTCGTTGTTCATGGAGGGGGTAACAAATAAACCTAATCTATTCATTTATACATCTATTCCCCTCCCTCTCCCGTTTCCAAAAGTGTTCATTCACCTTAATTGGTAAATGTTATTGGTACTAATCTCTTGGAAAATGAATCGGAAACACTATTGAGTTTATAATATCCATGTCGCTTCAGTTAGCAACTCGGTGGTTAAGTTAGCGACTGGTGCGTTTAGTGAATCAGAATAGGGCCCCAGGATTGTTCAAATTGGAGTGTAGATAGTACTCTATGAAGGTAGTACAAGGTACATAGAGATCGATGTTTTTTGAGAATACTACTATGTATCGGATCAACTATACCTACAATCGGGTTATGGATACGAGGAAGCTATGTGCCACACCCACTTGGCAGACGTTCTTTTGATTGTCTTTAGTACAATCTTTTCTCCATCCACTCGTTCTTTTTCGAATGTGGTTTTGGAAAAGGTGATTTCTAATGATGGCTAGAACTCGAAGGGGGGAAGCAAGGGAAAGTTCTCAACCAGATCTCAGCTCATGGTTTTTCGGGCCTTACAACAACTGAGAGAGGTACATAATGATGATTCGAATAGCTTCGATTAAATTGACTAGAATATTTTTATGACTTATGGCTCGAGTCAGTAAGATTTGGCAGAATCGAGTTCGTTCTTTCAAGTCCTGATGTTTGCTTAGGTACAGACGATTCAGTTAATGAACTAAATCAATCAAATTGCATTGAATCAATTGAGTTGAAGTCTGAACACCAGAATGATAGGTAACTTGTCAAGTGTAATGATAATTTTCTTGCCGTCCAGTTGTGTCACTGTGACCACTCCTGCTTTTTCATTCAGTTTGTGTACCAAAGGGGCGATTCCTCACCAGTACCACGCAGAATACTTCCAGATCAAGAATAAGCTCAACATACGTGATGAGCTCATTGAGACAAATGAAGAGGACAATGCTGAATAGATGACGATATCTTACTATTCATCAATGATTATTAGATTTGTTTCAAATGCTATGGTGTTCATTTACTATTGGAATAATTAAAATTTCGTTATCCGTGTTACAGAAATTACTTAATTTCTGTTTTTTGGTAATAGAATGGCACCATACCTACGTGAATTAAAATCGGGGTTTCAAAGAAAGACGAAAACATAAGTGATTGGACAGGTACCAAATACCCAGAGAAATGTAAAAATGGGTAGTTGATTATAATAATTTATTAACGTTTAATTTCAAACTGATGTAGTAATTGAAGAAGAAATTGCAGATTGACCAGAGCAATTTCCAGGTGAAGGAAAGTCGCAAACCTTAGGGCCAAACTGGCAGTTTGGCCCCTTGTCGCTCACAAATCTCAAGGTCAAATTATGCCCATAGGGCCAAACTGGACCTCTTCCCAGTTTATCTTTTTTTCTTAATATTAAAAATTGCGGATGATTCAAAAAAACGGTTTGGAATTCAATCTTACGTAGATTTTGGACCAATTACAAAAAAAACCTAGTTGACTTCATGTACACTGGCCTCGCTACAATCGCTTGCGTTTTAGAAATAGTAGTTCCGGAAGCAGTTTGGCCCTTTGGGCGCTCAGGTGTCGATATGTTCAGGGTCAGTGGTGTCCCTGATTTCGAGGTGTAAGACCCAAACGATGACACCACTTCTTGGTGCCGCGGTGACTCAAAATCTAAAGGAATTTCTATGAATACCTAAATAATGAGTATCTTGGTTTCTCATTATTCGACCTAACCGTCGAAATCGATTTAACTTGTAACTCATTATTTTCATGGAAATATACAACGTTCTACTCAACTCTGTTTTTATCTTGGTTTATTATTCTCTATAATAGAGTTGGAATCGAGCGAGAAAATTTTTTAAAATATCACAGGACAGCCCCTCTCAGTTCATGCTAGGAGATGAGGACTTGAGGCCCAGCTTTTTACACTACACATTTGCATGATAAGAAAATGGGGGCTGAGTACTTATAACATTTCTCGATGTCATTCGAGTGGATTTTGGCTCTCCTGTGCAATTTTTGAATTGAAAACGAGTTGGTGGTTCAGAATGTCGCCGAACTGAAACCTACTTTTGGGAGGTTCTTTGCGGAACACCTTAGGGTTGGTTCCAAACATCTTCACGAATTTTATTTCCCCCGAGCCAAAGAAGGAGGTGTTGTTACTAGCCTGTTACATAGTTATGATCTAAAACCTGGAAGGTACCTTCCACAGATGGTAACTACCTAGCTACTTGAGGTCGATGAATGTTGTTAGGGGATAGTCACTTACGTCAAAATGGCTATAGCGTGATTAAGGATGTACAGGTCTTCTGCAAACACATTTTCTCCCCCTTTTTCTCTGTTTATCACATTAATGCATTCGTAGCAATATTGATGCATTTCGTCAGTGTGTTGTGGGTCGTCAATGATCGTGTGCACGTTTTTTGGATCCAAACGAATGGCGTTGATGTTGAGTCGGATCTTGACCACCTTTGGATCTGAGGGATTCCTACCGTCAACTCCGATGCCATGCCTGGTAGTAAAATTTCGTTAGGTTTACATCACTCAATATTGACTTAATAGTAGTAGGTATCATTGAAAATAGTGCTATTAAAATCACACAAAAACCATTTGTATAAATATACTCGTGCATGCATTTAAGAGGACGTCTCTTGACATGGGGAACAAAACACATACTTCCTCCTCGGGGCATCACAACACTAATTCCTCTCTATTTCCTATCCTAAGCACTTTGATCATTTCGAGACATAATGTAGATAAACCAGAAACTAAATAAAACCTGCCTCATAGGAGAGTATCGAGAAGCCAGGTTCATACGCCCTCTGGCGCGTGCGCAAGGATATTCCACGATAATGGTTTCTAGCGGTAGCATCATATTCGCTTTTCAAGGTATAAAAAATATCATGCAAATAAATTTAAATTTTGCATCGCGTTTTACGTTTTAGGCCTTCATGAACAATTTTAGTTTTGTGTCTGTCAGTCGGTATTTCCTGCTGTGCGCTCATCTGGTTTTGTGGATTGTATCTAGGCTTATCAAGCCCATGACAATCGCTTGCATGCTCATTCTTTTATCTCTTTCATCTAGCGCAGCAGGTCCCCCTTTTCTTCTGCCTCCGCCAGCGTTGGTCATGCATGTAACATGTCCAGGATGGACCACGTGGAGGTTGCTGGTTTTTACAGAGATGCTGGAGGCAGAGGGGTTTTGGCAGTTCTCTTTGGTTCGGCAGTTGGACCTTCTTCGCTCAACCTCCGGACTCCCCGCCTCTTCTTATAACTTGCGGTTCTTCCATCATAGGCAGGCGTAATCAATCATTGATGTGATATGTGCAGTCGACAAAGGGGGGTGTGTTTCCGCAAATCCTTGCAACGTGAAAACTATGAAGGTCCGATTTTGAAGAAATTTTCAGGGATAGTGCGGATTGGGGTGTAGATGGTCCCCTATGAAAATCATCTCCCCTGGATTGATAGCAGTTGAATTTAGCGTGCGCTAAAGTGAAATCCTTGATAAGTCAGTTTCCTTCCAATTTCGAGGAGATTTTTAGGAGTTGTGCAGTTGAAACTTTGGATGGTTCCCTATAAATGATTTCGTAATATGGAAGGTAGTGGCAGGTACCTGAAATTTTGAGATTCTCCACAACTCTAAGTCTGGCTCTTGTTGTGGATTCGAGGAAGTTCACTTGGCAGTCGTTTGGTTTACTATTTTCTGTAGGTATCTAATAAACCTTTGAAATCGAGCAGCAATAAAAATGAAAAAAATTAACACCTCCCTCAAAATTTGATAGTTTACGTTTCAAAATAAAAGTAGGTAGAAGTCGAAAATTTAATAAAAAAATTGTCCGCCCGTCGTCGGTTTTTCGATTGGGATTCAGAAATGGTGCCTGTTGGCCAGTGTTTGGATAGGTACCCACTCGACTATGGAATTAGGAATTGAATAACTGCTATTTTTTAAATTGTACGCCCATTTTTTTATTTCCTAACCCTACGACTTATCCTTGGACAAATATCTGATTTTCCGATTTATTTCTTCGTTCATGAGTGTATTCCCATAAAATTGGGAAGGTAAGTAAATACATGAATCAGAAATGTCGAGGAAGATAAATTTGGATTTTTCCACAAGATGTCCGTTAAGGAGGTTGCACAGCTTGGGATGGAAACTGCAGATGCTAGAATCCAAATTCCTCTGTTATGTGTGATTGGAGGCAAAAGCCCGTTGGTAAAGACTCGGGAAATACTTTAGAGTATCATAGGGAAAGACACTAGGCATTTCTAGTCACTTTACCCTAGAGCCGGATTAACTCGTTCAGTAGGGAATACTGATGAAAGAGTGGGAAGAAGGTGGTAGTCAGTAGACTTTCTCGGGAAGCTGAAGAAAAATAGTTGAGAAACAGTGAGGCTAGCGCATGCGTATAAGGGAGAACGAACCTACTCGCTCGCAACTCTCCTGTTGGGACTCTCCCCTTCTGGTACACCTGAAATTTGTTTCAAATTTAATTTTCACCGATTGTAGATCGCGTAGTCCTTGCTCGGCACTTTGAATGCAACCACCAACCAACCAGCGACGCAAGAGCATGATGTCATGACTCTCTTGGGTGTCACCAGAATGCCACCGCAGGCTCTGCCATCCTCCACAGAGTATTTGGCGTCCGGTGGATCAAACTCATCGAATAAAAGCGCGGCGTATGGCACCTCACCCAAGCCAGTGAGAGTCCAGTCAATCCTTTCATCTGCGAATGAGCCCCTCTGAAACAAAATTTATTAGTAGGGTAGGTAGTAGTTTACCTTGTAAGAAACATTGATATGCATCATCGTGTTTCAATTTCGTAGCGGATACAAGAGGTTCATCTGGAAATCCTGGAGAAAATTTAACGCCCTATCCAACGGTGTAATTAGATTTTGAATTGCTTGTAAATTGAACGAGTTATGGTCATTTTTATGGCTTAAGGTCGAAAACACGAAAAAAATCTTAAAATTGAAATAACTCGGAAATTAAGCGTCTAACGAAAAATTGCTAAGAGACACTTTCTTAATAAAATTAGTTGTAGAATCGACTCCCGAAGTTTTTCGGTGCTTAACATGGGACACCCTGTAGATACATTTTAAAAGTTCCGAAAAGTAGTTTTCCTATTTTGGACCAAAGGTTCTGTAGTGAATGAAAAAAACCATGTCTTATCACTAAACGTTCCTAATTGGCCAACAACTATAATTTGTATTATAACTTCTTTAGTCTCTTTACTTTTATTCCAAGTTTCACTATAGGGCTATGGTATTTTATTGTCTATAATCAACTGTATTAGCGTCAAGTCACCAGTAAGAGACATTCACAACTATGGACCGAAGTAATAAGCCAGTTAACCTAAAAATTATGACTCAAGCATGTCTGTTACTAGTAACGGTACCTTATTGATCACCATTCTAATCGTATTTCACTGAAAACATTCGGAAATAGAATAATGGGTAATCATTTAATTATTATTACCCCAAAGACAAATTAATTAAAGTCATTAGAACGTTCATGGACTTAGCTTCTATTCATTACCTTGCTGTTATTTATTTAGTTGGTAGGTATCTCGCCTTCTATTCTTCCTGTTTTCCCTCTTCACATAACAAAATCAGGTTCCCTCTCAATATTTGGTAGTTACTCACATTTAATGGGGACGGTGGTTGAAAATCCTCCGGTAGTCCAATATTAGTAAAATTCGCAAGTGTGCTACTCCACTCAGGGTCCAAAACCTTCCTATAGATAATAATAGCCATCGTTACGAGAGTAATACGATGTAGGTGTATTATTACGAGAGACATATCATGTCATCCTCTGGTAATGGCCAAATTGAGAAGTAAGTATACAGGGTATAGGTATGCCGAATTTCAGGGATCGATTCTACGACTAATTTCTCAAGTTGCCCTAGGCATAACTTTTTTTAACCCGTTTTTGTCGAAGTTTCGACCTTATGACTCTAAATTGGCTGTAATCCCCTTATTTGTTTGAGTAAAATCGAATCTGAGGATACTTGTGGAAAGAGCGGTAAATTTTCTGAGATACGTGCCTGATCTTCTTTTAAAATCCTTAAAAGTGAATTATACCAATGTGGGAAATCTTAGTTTTTTGGTTTATTATTTTCAATAATAAACTTTGGAATCAACCAAGAAAAAAGATTTTTGAAAAAAAGAAATTTGTTGGTTTACGTTTCAAGGTAGGTACGTAAAATCCGAAAATCGAATAAGAAATTTTCCGTCCGTCCACCGTACACGGCACTTTTTAGTTACCATGGACCGATTTCGATGAAATTTGGTATACTGGCTCCATTTGGGGTCTAGTTGTGCCGCGAAGCTTTTGGTTGATGTCAGTCACTTCTAAGGGGTGAAAAATAAGAGTGTGAAATATTTTCAAGAGTGCCCTAGCTCGAAAACTCTCAAAATAAAGGTATTTTTTTTCACCAATTAAAGATAGTATTGAATTTTTAGCGACTATGCAGAGCTTAGTAGGACAATCCGTTCGCTCCCTACGAGACCTTAAGGGGTTTCCTTCGATAAAACAGAATCACGAGTGTGAATCACCAAAGAGGTTCCATTTGTGCTGGGAAGCTTTGGGTTGAAATTTTCAAAAATACCCTAGCTCTAAAACTCTCGTAGGTAGTAGGTAGGTACCTATGGTTGGTAGGCAAAAAAAAATAAAATAAATAAATAGTGACTATGGCAAAGCTGTGATCTTTGCAGATGAGTGATCTATACAGGAAAATTATAAACCTTTGTGAAATAATTTGCAGCGTTTTCAAACGGGTATAGCACGACGTGGACAAATAATTTTCCAAGATAAAAGAAAAGTAAAAAGTGCGTTAAGATCTCATTTTTCCAACGATGTAGTAGATTTTATTGTTGAAATTCTTTTGAGAGAATAAATTCGGGGCTGAATGCTAAAAAAAACTTGAATTTTTTCAACGAAATCTTCGTCACGGCATGAGACACCGCGGTTGGAAGAAGGTAGATGGCGAAGCTTCCCTTCTTTATAACTCAAACGAATTTCAAAAATGAAATTTACTACCCCGTTGAAAAGCTGAGCTCTTGGCGCACTTTTTTAAAGTCGTTCTTGCATATTGGAAAATTATTTGTCCACATGGTTCTATTCCCGTTTGAAAAATTAAGATTCCCCAAATTTGGCAAAATTTACATTTTAAGGAACTTTTTCGTGACTTGAACTTAAATTTTAAGGGACAACAGGTATCCTCAGATTTGATATTACTGAAAAAAGTAAGGGTCATAAGGTACTTAAGGGGGAGTCATAAGTTCAAAATCTCGAAAAACCATGAAGTAAAAAAAAGAGGCATTTAATATTTAAAAAAGTGCAGTTAAGAGGCCTTTTGAGGCGATTAAAAATGTTAATTAGGATAACAACTATCAGAAATTACGCATATGTCCTGAAGTTCGGCATACCTGTTGTGCTTAGGCAACTACAAACTTCATAAAATTTCTTGTCTTATGAATTGCATATTTACTGACGGGAACATTATACTCCACAATCAATTCACTTTTAATCTGCCAACTTAGGTACCTTTTAGAAGGGTCATTTAGGGCTGCATCTACGTAGTCTTCTTGCTCTTTTGTGTCGTCATTCTTCTCAGCGGGAGGTACCTAAAAAGAAATGAGGCTTTAACTTGAATTTAGAGTAGGTAGCTACTTTCAATGAAGAAAAAGTAAGACTCAAATCAAGTAGGAAATCTTTTTTTATTTATTATTAAACGACTTTCTCCGCATTTTTTTTACGTTTTTGTGAACACAAATTCTTGTTGACTGACTCCATTGTTTTTTTCAATTTCCTAAACGGATATTAAAATAAATCGGCCATTAGATCGGTTTTCCGATTTTATATCTCATGTTAGATTGTTTGATTGTGTATTTAAGAACTATAAAGAAAAAACTTTACCTTGGGAAGCCCTGTCAGGTCGTTGTCATCTATAGCCGTAACGTTGAAAATCGTCAGGAATAAGGAAACTACGATTGCCTTGATGTGCAGGCCTGTAACAACCAACAGCTTTACAGTTATGGATAGAGGAGCGACTCTGACCAAGTCACTCACTAAACTTAGCTGCCCTTTCAATTCAATCAGTCACTCGCCTACCAAATGACTCTTTCTCTTGCTCGCTCTTCAAATGAATTGTTATTGCTAAACGGCTCTACGAATGTTCATAAAACTCGGTAAGAACGCGCTCAGAATGAAATAGGCAAGTTATTTGAGATTTTTGCATTTTTACCTCTCATAAATGGGACCTTCTATGGAAATTTTGCATATTTTGTCCGGAGTGGGCTTCTTTCAGAGTCTGCCTATGTTCATCGTGTTAGAAAAATCAACGAAAAATGACTAATTATATGTGCCAAAGTTGGGTTGTATGTTCTGCCTAAGTGCTACAGTAAAAATATGGACGAGTACATACCTCCCTGAATTACCCACTGATAATTAACCCACTTATGTGTCGCGAAACAATAATCCCGCATGACTGAAGAGAAAAAAACGTCTGCCAAGTGGGTGTGGCACATAGCTTCCTCGTATCCATAACCCGATTGCATAGATGATCCAATGCATATTAGTTAATCTCAAAACATCAAAACAAGTTAATCTGTAACATCCCTGAAAATGTCATTGAAATCGGATGGAAAATGTAGAAGTTATGGCCGTTACAAGAATTCACGTTTGCGCATGCGCAGTGGCTACTATCAGTCCGAAGGTGGTGATTTTCATAGGGGACCATCTAAATACTAATCTGTAACAACCCTGAAAATTTCATTGAAATCGGATAGAAAATGTAGAAATTATGGACGTTACAAGGAAATTCACGTTTGCGCATGCGCAGTGGCTACTATCAGTCCGAAGGTGGTGATCTTCATTGGGGACCATCTACAACCTAATCCGCATAATCCCTGAAAATTTCATCGAAATCGGATGGAGAATGTAAAAGTTATGGCCGTTACAAGGAATTCACGTTTGCGCATGCGCAGTGGCTACTATTAGTCCGAAGGTGATGATTTTCATAGGGGACCATCTAAATACTAATCTGTAACATTCCTGAAAATTTCATCGAAATCGGATGGAAAATGTAGAAGTTATGGCCGTTACAAGGAATTCACGTTTGCGCATGCGCAGTCGCTTCTATCAGTCCGGGGATGATGATTTTCATAGGGGACCGTCTACACACCAACCCGCACAATCCCTGAAAATTTCATTGAAATCGGACAATAACTTCGTATAGTTATGCGCGTTACAAGGAAATCATGACAGACAGACAGACACACAGACACTGAACCAAAATTGTTCAGAAAGGTCTAAAACGCAAAATGCGAGTGAAATTTTTTATTTTGGAGAACTTTTTTTTTCGTCCTTGAAAAGTGAAAACAAAGCTTCCGCTACCTTGGTAGACTCGGAAGCAAAAAGAACATCAAACTGGTCTAAACCAGTGAGATGGGCAAGCTAATGATCTACAAGTTGGTCCAAACCTACTAGAATGAGTGAGCGACCATGCTGTTAGGTATAGTAAATAATATTATTAATTTCAAACTATAGCAAGTTGACGATGAAAAGGAGGAGGAAAAGTGGAGTTCAACCAAACACAAGAGAATCCCAGAACTATTCCTGTCATGCGTCACACATTCGATTCATCTCATTCAGACGTCCGGAAAACGGACATGGAGAACTTGGAGGGAGGTCTAAGACCCATACATAGTCATATATGATCTGTCCAGTGTGGGAAAACAAAACAAATGAGAGAAAATCATTCGTGATTCCAAAAAACATGTAAAATAAAAACCAAAATGTCAATTGGTACATCAACATGTTATAATGAACCCCATGATTGGCCCATCTACATGTTATAATGAACTTATAGCAATGTTATGAGCAATTATTGTCAAAATTGAGAGGAAAATTTCTCGGTTCTAGAGGAAGTAAGGTAGCTGCTTTCGTTGCTAATGTTTTCCATCAGGTTATTATCTTTTATAAATATTCAGTATTTATAAGTTGGCTGATACTTACCCATCTTGAGTTGAATCTGAGTTGTGAGTTTTTGAATCCCTATTCAGATGAACGCTGGTAAAAAAAGCGTGCAAGAATATGACTGTGAACGTCAAGTATCAACCGTTGAGTCCAAAGAAAAATTATTGTCATGGAAATACTTTGGTTTCAATAGTTTCTTCATAACATCCATTATACTGATCCAATCCTTGACTGATGGTAGAATGGATAGTAATCAGTGGCTCTGATTCAGAGCTGACTTGGAATGAAGCAGAATATTTGAGTGGTTGTTAGTGGTTTCTAAATGTGCCTACATATATATCTGTTGGAAAGCTCTAATTTTATCACAAGATGTAATCCTTCCTAAGCTGCTGTGATGGCAAAAGAAGCTGTTTTTAAATTCCATGTCCTTAAGGTGAACTGCCCCTTAGTGTAGGTAATAAATTTATATTACGATGGGGACGCCTATACTTGATGGGCATTTCCAAACGATCTAGTTCTAAAAAAGTGATAGCTCTACAGAAGATTTAGCGCAAAAACGTAACCATTTTTGGTTCCAACACTCTGTTGCGTTAAATTCTCGTTTTTCTCTACAGTTATTACATATTCTCTACAGAATTACTAACATTTTTCACGTTTGATCTTTCAATGCTCTTAAGATTTTGATGCGGTTTGTGGCAATTTGTTTTCTTTCATCAAAATCGGTCCATGGAAAGTGTCGCGTAAGGCGGATGGATGATTTTTAAAATTATTAGATTTTTGTAATCTACGTAATTTTAAACGTAAACCATCAATTTTTGAGAGAGGATTAGACCATATTGGTTTATTATTTTCAATAATGATTTTGGTTGATGTAGGTCACTTCTAAGGGTTCCAAAATGAATTTTGAAAACGCACTAACTCAAACTCAACTTTTGATATAAAGCTATTGTTTTTCCTCCAATTTAAGATGCTATAGAATTTTTTGAGACCACCCAAAGCTCTGTAGGATAAACCGTTCGCTCCCTACGAAAATTTAAAGTTTGGACGTTCGATAAATCAGAAACACGAGTGTGAATCGCAAAAGAGGCCTAATCTCCGTTCAAATTAAAGCTGACCGAAATGCGATCGATGTTTTTCTTCATGTTGGATGGTTGGTGGCTTTGTAGACGAGTGATCTATATAGAAAAATAAAAAATAATAAACCATTGTGTAATAATTTGCAGCGTTTTTGCTCTACCTAGGTAGCGGAAGCTTTGTTTTCACTTTTCAAGGTTGAAAAAAAAAGTTCGCCAAAATCAAAATTTCCACTCGCGTTTTACGTTGCAGACCTTTCTAAAAAAAAAAAATTGGTTCCGTGTCTGTCTGTCATGAAATCCTTGCCACAGCCATAACTTCTATATTTCTCATCCGATTTCGATTAAATTTTCGGGGATTTTGCGGGTTGGCGTGTAGATGGTCCCCTATGAAAATCATTGCCCCTAGACTGATAGCAGAGTTGTAAAGTAATGATTACTTTGAGTAATGATTACTTTTCAAAATTACTTTTCTTATAAGCAATGAAATGAGTGAAGTGATTATGATTATGTACACATAAAACCAAAAACTGGGGGATTAAGAGACACCTTAATCCAAAGTAATGGCCATTCCCATTACCCATTCCTGTAATGGGAATGGAATTTTCAATTACTTTTTCCAATTCCTTGTAATGGTAATGGTTTTTTTCAATTCCCCATTACTCTTAGTTGGAAAAGTAATGGGTCCTTCCAATTACCCATTACAGGAAGAGTAATGGGTAATGGGAGAACCAATTCCCCATTACCACCATTCAATCAGTAAGTTGACCATCCTCCAATTCATAAGGGACCACCCTCAAACTCATAGGGGACCACCCTCCAATTCATAGGGGACCATCCCCCCATCCATTTCGTTGGGGACCATCCTCCAATTCATAGGGGACCACCCTCAAATTCATAGGGGACCATCCCTCCATCCATTTCGTTGGGGACCATCGTCCAATTCATAAGGGACCACCCTCAAATTCATAGGGGACCACCCTCCAATTCATAGGGGACCATCCCACCATCCTAATCGTTGGGGACCATCCTACAATTCATTGCAGGATGGTCCCCAACGAAATGGATGGTGGGATGGTCCCTTATGAATTTTGAGGGTAGTCCCCAAGGAGTTTGGGAACGGTCCCCTATGAATTGCAGGATAGTCCCCAACGATTAGGATGGTGGGATGGTCCCCTATGAATTGGGAGGGAGTTCCCCAAGGAATTGGAGGGTGATCCCCTATGAATTTGAGTTTGGTCCCCTATGAATTGGAGGATGGTCCCCAACGAAATGGATGGGGGGATGGTCCCCTATGAATTGGAGGGTTGTCCCCTATGAATTTGAGGGTGGTCCCCTATGAATTGGAGGATGGTCCCCAACGAAATGGATGGGGGGATGGTCCCCTATGAATTGGTAGGGTAGTCCCCAAGGAATTTGGGAACGGTCCCCTATGAATTGCAGGATGGTCCCCAACGATTAGGATGGTGGGATGGTCCCTTATGAATTGGAGGGTGGTCCCCTATGAATTTGAGGGTGGTCCCCTATGAATTGGAGGATGGTCCCCAACGAAATGGATGGGGGGATGGTCCCCTATGAATTGGAGGGTGGTCCCCTATGAGTTTGAGGGTGGTCCCTTATGAATTGGAGGATGGTCAACTTACTGATTGAATGGTGGTAATGGGGAATTGGTTCTCCCATTACCCATTACTCTTCCTGTAATGGGTAATTGGAAGGACCCATTACTTTTCCAACTAAGAGTAATGGGGAATTGAAAAACCATTACCATTACAAGGAATTGGAAAAAGTAATTGAAAATTCCATTCCCATTACAGGAATGGGTAATGGGAATGGCCATTACTTTGTTCCGAAAGTAATTGGAATGGGTAATGGGAATTGGAATTCCTATTTTAACAACTCTGACTGATAGTAGCCACTGCGCATGCGCAAATGTTTTGGTTTTGTGTTCGTTACTGATGATAATAAACAAAAAAAATCCGTCCGTTCGCCGTACGAAGCACTTTAGTTTAGTTACCTTGAACCGATGTTGATGAAATTTGGTATATGGGCCCTATTATGGGTCTATTTGTGTCGCGAAACTTTTGGTTTGTGTCAATCACTTCTAAGGGATGACATTTTCAAAACGCCCTAGCTTGAAAACTCTGGATATTGAACCTAATGGTTAGACTTAACAATAAATCAGAACAACTAGTGAATCGCAAAAGACCGTTCACTGAAGGAAATAGGCCTAGTTATTGCTAGTAGGAAAAGCTGAGATTTATGCAGAAAAATAAACCATTGTGTAATAATTTGCTGGGTTTTTAGTTTGGATCATTCGAAAAGTTCTGTCTTCTTAGCACTTGAAGGGCTCCTCTAGAACAACGGTGCCCTCGGTGCGGGCGCTCCCTTCCCTTCGACGATGCGCTGCCGGCTCGACTACTGGCGGCGGGGATGCCTGCCTCGACGCCGCCGGTAACTTCAGTTTTCGTTCGGCCGCCTTCATGTGTCCAACTACCGGCATCGCGGCGTCCCCTCAGGTAGGTCACGTATTTTACGAAAACCCTAGTGCCAACTACTGGTGACGACGCCAGTCATGGATTATGATTTACTTACTTCCTGAACAAAATTGATACCTACAATCCGAAATATCATTTTTTATCCTGGGAAAGAATTTTTTCTCAAATTTATATTTATTGTACCAAGTACATTCAACTTGTTAGCAACATTCCTATGACAATGAATAAGTACGAGTATTTGTGATTGAAATGAGAGTAAGGTAGACATGTGATAGATGTGTGAAATGTGTGGAAATTGTAGAAATGAGAGATTGTGACACACCTCCATAATTTTCGGCATTTTAGTGTATTTGACGCACTAGATTCACAGGAGCGCACAGCACGTCACTCACTAAACATCTTCATGAAAACATAACTCCCTACTGCGACAGATCGTGAGGTTTTCGTCTTTTTAGCAGCTGGAGTAGATCATCAGCATCCAGCAACTTCACAGCCTCCTCGTTGTGGCCTAGATGGTGGTTTTGATGTCTTCATTAATTTTGGGAATTCGAAGGTCCTTATGGATCGGTAAATGTCAGATGTGGCGGTAGGTAAAATCAACGTTTTATTGATTTGGTTTCATTCGTCTTGATTCTCCATTTGATTGTCCAATTATGGAGGTTTTCGATGGATCTCAAGTTGATTCTCGTTGTCTTCACCAACCACAAGGACCGCAGTATCATCTGCAAACGATGCCAGGTAGTTCACTGGTATGCTCGGGTAGATCACTAGTGTACAGGACGTACAAGAGGGTTCCGGGGAAGATGGATACGAGAAGCAAATGGAAGAAAGACGAAATATCAATTTTTCGATAGAAACCGCGAGTGAAAATGATTAATTTTGTAGGACCGAGGTATGTTTTATTTTCTTCCTCCAAAAAGCTTCCCTAGCAGTAAGGAATCAAATCTATTATCTTCTGATTGATAAAGAAATATGACTAACACGAGGTCATATTATTTTAGACCTGTATTATTTATCAACCAATGCTCGTATCTCCCTTGAGTCCGGATCATTGATCTTTTCGGACTAGGTATGCGCAATAGTAATGCGGTCGAGTTCAGGTGTCGAAACTCTGTAATTTACTTTCGAAATATGAGATTCGACTCTTCGTAGATCCCTTGAAGTCGTACTGTGAGGGTCATTGAACTCTAGTTTTCAATGCTTCTAGGCATTTTCGCAAATGGTTTATATACTGCCTACTTAACGGCGGGCATGGTAGATACCTTTTATTTATGAAATCCGTGTATGACAGTCAAATCAGAGTTGTTTGAGGCATCTAGCTGCCAACGCGATGGGTTTTGAATAGATTCCCATAAACCGACGAATCAAGCGAATAATTAATTTTTATTATTTTAATGACTTGATTGTCGTATTATGTTTGCTTCCTCACTATCGAAGATAGTAAACTTTGTATTCGAGCAGCAGTTCAAACGAATTGGGTCTTCAAAATCAAAATTTCCTCACACTTTTTGCGTTTAAACAACTTTAGTTGTGTACCTCTTTGCTTGTGGTAAATTCCATATTTTATGGAACTTACCGTTAACCCACAGGATATTTCAATAACCACCCAGGATATTTCAATAAGGTTGGCCTTTGACATGCAAGTAAAATTATTGAATAGCACGTCGTCTATTCTAAGCCGAGTAATAGAATTCCATAATTCTCCCGCTCTTTCAAAAAGTTAATCATCCACTTGGACCGCTTCTTTCTCGATTTCTTCTTTTTGGTTTATTATTTTCAATAATGAATCGACCAAAAATGAATCAATTTGGAATCGACCTAGAAAAATTTTTTTTTAACACCCCTCAAAATTTGATGGTTTACGTTTCAAGGTAAGTACGTAGAATCCAAAAATCGAATAAAAAATTTGGCCATACGCCGTACGCGGCACTTTTGGCCGATTTTGATGAAATTTGGTATGTAGGCTCCATTTGGGGTCTAGTTGTGCCCCGAAGATTTTGGTTAATGTAGGTCACTTCTAAGGGTTCAAAAATGAATTTTGAAATTTTGAAAACGCCTTAACTCAAACAATTTTGATATAAAAGTATAGTTTTTCCTTCAATTTAAGATTCTATAGAATTTTTAGAATTTTTTGAGACCACGCGGAGCTCTGTAGGACAATCCGTTCGCTCCCTACGAGAATTCAAGGGTTTTACGTACAATAAATCAGAAACACGAGTGTGAATCGCAAGAGAGGCCTAATCTCCGTTCAAAGCTGACCGAAATGCGATCGATGTTTTTTTTCATGTTGGATGTTGGATAATTTGCAGCGTTTTGAATCCGAAATCACAATATACGCTGTACTTAACATGAGAAGCGAAGTTGCTTTTACCGATTCCATCGCAAAGATTGTAAGACAACTGACGCACAAATGTGGACAGGAATCGCTTGCTTCTCGAGCATGCGTCAAGGGGCATGCTTCATGACGCAAGTTGACAGTTGAAAGACGAAAACGCACAAGTGTGGACGCACCTTAAGAATTTCATCACCACTTGACCAATAGGAGCGTCTGGTCTGTTTTTCCAAACGTCAATTTTCAACCCATTTTTGCACAAATTGTAGGGTGGTTTGGTCGATAAGATGGTTGGATGAGATGGTTGGTTATGGTTTTCATCTTGGTCCGATAGGTAGGAGCCTCAGTTCTAGAAAAAACGGATCAACGTAATAATTGATAACGTAATTAAGAAGAACTTCTCGATCGTGATGCTGATCGTTAGTACAATCAACACTATCGGGTAAAATAATGTTGCGTGCTGATCCATGCAATACCTAATACTGCAATCTATCATTTTTACCCACAAATGTTTTATGTTCATGTTACACAGTGTGAAAAAGCTGTAGTGACCACCCAACTTTGCAATTTTGGTTTATTATTTTCAATAATGAACCTTTGGAATCGACTAAGAAAATTTTTTTTAACCCTCCCTCAAAATTTGTTGGTTTACGTTTCAAGGTACGTAGAATCCGAAAATCGAATAAAAATTTTCCGTCCGTCCGTCGTACACGGCACTTTCCTTAGTTACCAAGGACCGAATTTGATGAAATTTGGTACATGGGCTCCATTTGGGGTATAGTTGTGCCCCGAAGCTTTTGGTTGATGTCAGTCACTTCTAAGGAATGGAAAAAAGGAGTTGAAATTTTCAAAACGCCCTAGCTCGAAAACTCTCGGCATAAAGATATAGTTTTTTCACCATTTTTAAATAATATTGAATTTTTTGAGACCACCCGGAGCTCTGTAGGACAAACCGTTTGCTCCCTACGAGAACTTAAGGGTCGGACTTACGATAAATCAGAAACACGAGCGTCAATCGCAAAAGAGGCCTAACCTCCGCTCAAATTTTAGCGGACCGAAATGCGATCGTTGTTCGTTTCTTCGAGTTGTACTGTTTTGCGTCCATAGCAACCAGTAATCGAATTTCCTAATAGGGTTTATAATAATTCCTAATAATCCCTGTTTCTTCGAAATGAGTGTGAAGCGTTTATTTATTCCAAATAAACTTGATTGTGAAGTAGGCATGTGGTTGGTAGGTAGTGACAATGGCAAAGCCGTGTCTTTTCTCTAAATTTGGGCAAACTGTGGACACAGACTAAAACATAAAACTACGAAATGGGTCTCCCTCGTGCACAGTGTTGTTGTTTACAATCATGATCATCACCACTGATGATCATTACAGATTAGACATGAGCCGGATTTATCCTTCAGAATATAAATTTGCCACCAGTCCCTAACTGCTCCATCATTCGAGCTGAATTGCTCTATTGGATCGTGAGAGAAGGATTTGCACAGCTATTAGTCTGAATGCGATATAATTCGTAGAGAACCTTATCGAGGATAACCCGTACGAACTTTGACGATTTCATTAATTGGATTTCATTATTATTTTGAATGGTTTTGTCAAGGACAAGGAGAGGACCTCAGACACGAACCCAAATTGTTTTAAAAAGTCTTCAGTGCGATATGAGACTGAAATTAATTCATTAATTTTGAGAAGACCTACAATTTTCAGACCCGCTGTAAATCTCCAAACCTTTGTTAGCAAGGGAACAAAACAAGTCATTTGTTATGCAGGTTCCTCTCAATTGAGAGAGCGAGAGGGTAATTACATTATTTCATGGAAAAACGTCGTACCGAGGATCCTTCCGTTATGATATATTCTCACAAACTCGGAACCACTTTTGTTCAGGAAAATTTGATAAGCAAAATGCAAGGGGTATTTTGTAGTTATTTAGATCATAAAATATTTCAGCGATTTCCAGAAAAATGCCATTTCAACAGGTGAGTAGGATTTCAAAATCGCCAGATGTTCGTTGTATTATTATTGGTTTATTATTTTCAATAATGAACCTTTGGAATCGACCAAGAAAAAAAAAATTTTAACACCCCCTCAAAATTTGATGGTTTACGTTTCAAGGTACGTAGAATCCAAAAATCGAATAAAATTTGGCCGTCCGTCCGCCGTACGAAGCACTTTTGCCACTTAGCATTGACCGATTTTGATGAAGTTTGGTATGTAAGCTCCATTTGGGGTCTAGTTGTGCCCCGAAGATTTTGGTTGATGTAGGTCACTTCTAAGGGTTCCAAAATCAATTTTGAAATTTTCAAAACGCCCTAACTCAAGAAATGTCGATATAAAGGTATTGTTTTTTCTTCAATTTAAGATTCTCTAGAATTTTTAGAATTTTTTGAGACCACCCGGAGCTCTGTAGGACAAACCGTTCGCTCACTACGAGAATTTAAAGTTTGGACGTACGATAAATCAGAAATACGAGTGTGAATCGCAACAGAGGCCTAATCTCCGTTCAAATTAAAGCTGACCGAAATGCGATCGATATTTTTCTTCATGTTGGATGGTTGGTGGCTTTGCAGACGAGTGATCTATGTAGAAAAATAAAAAATAATAAACCATTGTGTAATAATTTGCAGCGTTTTTTGTTTCACAGGCCTTTCAGAGAGACAGGTATGGACCTCAAGAGTTTGATGAGCACAAATAAATGCTCTTATTCGGCACGCTAGAGCTGCATGATACCTAGGTAGTTAAAAGTCCAGAAAATTCCAGAAAGCCCAATTTCAGTATGATTCTTTAGTAAGTCAAAACTGATTCACGATCTGCCATGCATTTTGGTTTATTATTTTCAATAATGAACCTTTGGAATCGACCAAGAAAAAAAAAATTTCAACACCCCCTCAAAATTTGATGGTTTACGTTTCAAGGTACGTAGAATCCAAAAATCGAATAAAAATTTGGCCGTCCGTCCGCACACATTGACCGAGTTTGATGAAATTTGGTATGTAGGCTCCATTTGGGGTCTAGTTGTGCCCCGAAGCTTTTGGTTGATGTAGGTCACTTCTAAGGGTTCCAAAATCAATTTTGAAAATTTTGAAAACTCAAAAATTTTGATATAAAGGTATTGTTTTTCCTTCAATTTTGGATTCTATAGAATTTTTAGAATTTTTTGAGACCACCCGGAGCTCTGTGGAACAAACCGTTCGCTCCCTACAAAAATGTGAGGGTTTATATTGAAATATATATATATAAATCAAAACACGAGTGTGAATCGCAAAAGAGGCCTAATCTCCGTTCAAATTAGAGCTGACCGAAATGCGATCGATGGTTGGTGATTTTGGTTTTCTTTCTTGATTTTTTTTTTTTTTTTTTTTTTCATATTTGATGGTCGGTAGACGAGTGATCTATATAGAAAAATAATAAACCATTGTGTAATAATTTGCAGCGTTTTTTTTTTCTGTTCAACAATCATGCTCTAATGGAAACGAGCGATTGGTTATTCATCCTGGAAGGACTCATTCAATTCTATAGCAAGAATGGAGTAATCAATGAAAATTAATTAAATTAAACTTCAATTAAACCACATTCAAAGTGCAATTGGCTACAGAAAATTTGAGAGGGCTGTGTAACTTCCTCACTTGCAATAACATGTAGAATTCTTTAGAAATTAAGCAGAATAATAAGACCGAAAAAAAGCATATTAGGATACGAAATTTTCACAATTATGTTGAAAGTTTTGCATTTTGACAAAATCAACACTTTCAAGTTGTTTTCTGATGTTTACGAATATTTGCTTTCGACAGTACCTCCTACTGGTCGTTTCACGGTGGAATCAATAAGCAATCATCTTGAGTTACCCCAAACAACGCCAATGTCATAAACGTGAGAAGTGGATGTTTGAGATAAAGCAAGTAAACACGGGCACATACTCTACTGTTGGTCCGATGAGGATACAAACTTTATGAAACCATCTAGGCCCTATGGTTTCAATGTGCATCACTAGGAGGTCCTAAGCATGCCAGAAATAAATTCATCATAAATTATCCTTCCTGTCCTTGGTTGATTCTTCTTTTGGGAAACTGGTTAGGTATGTACTTTCTTATTCCAGCCTCCATCTCAATAGAATATGGGTCAAACCTTCATGTCAGGGTCCTCCCAACCACCAGCCCATAGAACATGCTCGCCAGATGTAAACCTCATCAGGCATCTTCACGAGAGGCTGCCCGCGCACAATAGCCAACAGCTTTCCATCAGTTCTTCCCAGTTCTTCCGACGTTTCGCCTCATTGTCTCGTCCCCCGTTTCTTGCTCAACTCATTAACGAGTCGTTCAACTTCCGACGTTATCGTCGGTGGTTTTTCCGTTTTACTTGGTTATTCTGGCAAAGGGATATTGTACAACGAGTTTTCACTCGAGTCCAGTTTTTCACGGTGACGATACAGATTTCGCTTCCGAGTCTACTAAGTTAGAGGAATCATTGTTTTTGTTTTCAAGGTTGAAAAAAAAGTTCTCCAAAATCAAAATGTCCACTCGCGTTTTACGTTTTAGACCTCCCTGAACAATATTGGAACAAAATATCCTTGTAACAGCTATAAGTAACTTCTAAATTTTCCATCCGATATCGATGAAATTTTCAGAGATTGTACGGATCGAGGTGTCGATGGTGCTTAGAGAATGATGTTTTGAGATTAACTACTATGCATCAGATCATCTATACAATCGGGTCATGGATACGAGGTAGCTATGTGCCACACTCACTCCTTCTTAAATTGGGTAGTCCAAAATTCCTGGTTAACGAACTCTTCTTTTCGTTTTTTATTATGAACATTTTGGCAAAAACTTGAAATTTTTGTGAAAAAATTACTCTAGTAATCGTCAGGAATGATAATATCATTATTATATATTATATTATATTATATTATTATTATATTATATTATTAGTATTATTATGTTATGTTATAATATATACCTTTTTAAGTGATGCACATTTTAATGAGTTTGTACTTTGTAGATAAAATTGCTGTAGTGCATTTTCTTCTTCCAGTGGAAACTCAACCCACGCTGAGTTCCCCCTGGTCTCGATTCAGTCGTTTTCCGTACCTCGTCGCAGCAGTTTCTTTCTTCCTTTAATAGTTTCAATGTGTCCAACAGAGTAATTTCTAGGAAATTGTAATAAATTATCTTTCGTTATTTTCCAATATTTTTGTTCAGTTATCTTTCGTCCTTAAATAGTTTCAATGTGTTAAACAGACTGGTGTCTAGGGAATTGTAATAAGTTCTGTAATGAGGACAGTCTACGCGTCAAACGGCATCATCTCTAAAAATTTCATCGAATTCGGGTAGAACATGTAAAAGTTATGGCTGTGACAAAGAATTCACATTTGCACTCGCGCAGTGGCTACAATCAGTCCGGAGGCGATGGTTTCCGTAGTAGTTTCCATAGGGGAGCATCAACACTCCAATCCGTTCAATCCCTGAAAATGTAAACGAAATCGGATGAGAAATGTAGAAGTTATGGATATTACAAGGAAATTCACGTTTGCGCCTGCGCAATTACAACTATCAGTCCGAGGTCGATGATTTACTAAAGGGACCCTTGGTAGCACCCCAAATCCGCATAATCCCTGAAATTTTTTCCGAAATCGGATGGAAAATGTAGAGTTTATATAATTGACGTTAGCGCATGCGCAGTGACTACTATCAGTCCGGAGGCAATGATTTTCGTAGGGGATGAAACGAAACGATGACGACGACTGTAAGTCGGCAAACAGCTAATATGAGAAACTTCAGTCGTTAACCTGAAGCTGAATAAAACGCTGCAAATTATTCCACAAAGGTTTATTATTTTTCAGAAAAGATCACTCGTCTGCAAAGAACAAGGCTTTGAAATTGTCACTATCTACCTAATACGTACTTAAATACTTCACAATTATTTTTATTTGGAAGAAATAAACGCTTCACACTCAATTCGAAGAAATAGGAATTTGGAGCGCCTTCATAAGGAAATTTGAATACTGGTTGCTAAGGACGCAGAACTGAGTACAACTTAAAGAAACCGATCGAATTTTGGTCAGCTAAGATTTCAATGGAGACTAGACCTCTTTTGCGATTCACACTCGTGTTTCTGATTAAGTAAGTCCAACCCTTAAGCTCTCGTAGGGAGCGAACGGTTTGTCCTAAAGAGCACCACACGGTCTCAATCGATTCTATTTCAATAATATTTCAATAATATTCAAATGCAATAATATTTTAAATTGGTGAAAAAACAATACGTTTATTTCGAGAGTTTTTGAGCTAGTCTTTTAAATAGTCATGGCCTACAGCTGTCATGAACATTTCAATCCTTTATTTTTCACACCTTCGAGGTGACTGACATCAACCAAAAGCTTCGTGGCGCAACTAGACCCCAAATGGGGCCCATGTACCAAATTTCATCAAAATCAGTCCATGGTAACTAAGAAAATTGCCGCGTGCGGTGGACGGACGGACTTTTTAAATTGGATTTTTGGAGTCTATACATACTTTGAAACGTAAACCATCAAACTTTGAGGGGGGGGGGGGGTTTAAAAAATTTCTTGCTCGATTCCAATGGATTATTATTGAAAATAATAACCAAAAGGGAAATTTGGAATACAAAAAATATGCCCTGAAAACTTGACTAAAGGAAAAGAACATGCTGCCAACCGGTACGATATTATTCAATCGTTTGATGACTTGAGCAGAAAGATACTCGAGGTTTCACATTCACGAAGAGATGAGCCGGGATGCTAGTAATTTAACTGAACTTCTTCAGGGAGAAAATTAATTAATTTGAATTTGGCTAGACGAGACGACTTGTGCTCAAAGGTGATCATAAAAATGATAGAAGGTCGACAATGGGGCTCGAACTTCTAATACTTGATGGAAAAAAATATAAAGAAACTGAAATTCGACAAACGTGAACTATTTTCCCTGAATGAGATAAGATATTAATAAATAATTAGTTCTTGCAAGTAAATTCGTAACAAGCCATCGACTAATAGTCAACATTTTCGCAACTTCGACAAATTTCAAAAGAACGGCTTTTTGTGACAGAGATCCGTTTTTTTACACACCTCGGAGTAGCATTGGTAAGTAGCCTTTATTAAGTATCTGTTGCTGTGTTTAGCATAAAGTCTGCTTTTAGTTTTCTTCTCTTTAGTGGTTAGCCATCATCGAGGTCGGTCAGTTTTTTGTTATAAAGGTTTTTTGCTAGGTGGAAAACTACCTAGATACGTAGTTGAGCAAAAATAATCCGATGAGGTGAAAGTAATCTCTCTATAAAACGATGGAGAACTTCATTTTCATTGATTAATATTGTAGTCAGAAATTTGAAATCGATTGCTGTAAGAAATAATTAAACAATCGTATGTTACAATCGATAGTTGGGAAAAATTGGAAGAAGACATAGATTGCGTGGAAAAATCTATTTCTATCAAACATCGATAATCGAAGAAGAAAATGACTTACCCGCCGGACTCGTAATGTCGCAGTCTGGCACCGAGTTCCGTCAAATCTACTCCGTAGAACTGATTCCGCCGACCTAATCTTAGAAGATTTACGCTATTTTATCATTCATACACTATCCTACTACCACCAGTACATAACCACGGATACGTTTTTAACAATCCAAACTCCAACTACCTGATTCAAACATTTAATCGAAAGGAAGAAATGAATTGTCAGGTTCTTGACTATGAAGCTATGATACGAGGCAAATACGACGTCAATAATATCACATTCAATGATCTACTTTCGCGATTTTCGTTGGTCAACAGTAGGCCCATTGTTGGACCAAAATTCGACAAATTTGGGTCATTTCCGATGATGGAATACAATATATAATTAAATCATTAGTTCTTGCAAGTGAATTGATAGCAGCCATCAACTAAGTGAGTCAAAATTTCCGCAAATTTCTAACGGGCACCATTTAAAAGACGCGGTTTTGAAGTAGCAGAGGTTCATTTTCACTCTCACCTTGGAGGACATTTGATTAAGAATTAGTTAACCATTAACTCAAGTCACTGTTTTCGGCCTAGTCTCCTTTTCTAATAGAAGAGTAACAAACAGAAGAAATACACACGGGAGAGATATAAAAATCATCTTAAATTCGACAAATTTAAACTATTTTCCTGATGGAGAAAAGATATGAATAAATAGGTAATTAGCTCTTGCAAGCGAATTGATAACAAGCCATCGACTAAATTAGTTAACATTCCCGCAACTTTGACAAATTTCAAACAGTCATTTTTTAAAGAAGGGGTTTTCAGTGACTAAGATCCTTTTTTCTACTCACCACGGAGAACATTTGATTAGGCATTGGTTTGTAGCTTTCGTTCAAGTACTTAGTTATCTATTTAGAACCGAGTCATAATAATCAGGAGGGAAATAATAATAATAATCAATAATAATAATAATTAAAATAATAAATATAATAATAATAATAATAATTAGTCATAATAATAATCAGGAGGGAAATACGTAGAAGAAGAAGAAGAAGAAATACACAGGGGAGAGATGCGAAAGAAACTGCTGGGAGGACGCTTCTGCTAAATTCGCGTGTTCTGCTCTTTTGTTTCCGATACAGTTTTTCATGTTTTCTGTGTTTTGTTCTTCAGTTTTGTTACAATATTTAAGTTATTGTAGCAACTTAACTGGTGGGGTGCAACTGGTGGGGAACGAAAAGTGAAAGAATTCGAGTGCTTACTGAGTTAAAGAAAGGATTTTCGATTAGCTCTCACGTAAACCTACACACCTAATTGTTCACTACCTATGATAACATTTATTTTATAATATGGAGCCTTTTCGTGAAAATTTGAATTTGAGTGCTCAATGAGATGAAGAAAGGAGTGAGGGCTTCTAACGTGAACTTTAGGTGCGTACCTGACTTATTCAATATTCACTGTCTATATCAACGTTTATTGTAACTTTCATTTCTGGGTAGAATTCAGTTTATTTTATAGTTCAGAGCTTTTATATGGAAACGAGTTTTCTGCCGCAAAGGGATACTTTTTTTTAACTTTAGAAGTTTTTAACTTTTTTAATTTTTTTTTAACTTTTTAAGTTTTTAACTTTAGAAGAAGGGATACTTTTTTAACTTTAGAAGTTTTTTCAAGTCTGTGTTTTAAACAAAGATCGTCCGCAAAAAACAAAGAAGCCACTCTGAAAATTCCTCACTGAGGTATTCCAACGGCCAAAAGATTTATTAAAACAGCAAGAATCGCCCATTCCGAATAACAACGTAAAAATATTAGGAGATTCCAACTAATTCCCCTGCATCACACCTATTGCAATCGTCAGAGGAACCTGAAAAAGAAGAACGAGTATAGCAAGAGTGACTCGAACTGAAAGGCCGCGGTCACCTTGACGTCAATGGATCCATGCCACCGTGATTACCTGCAGGTCCCAGCCCCTCTCAACCTAGTAATTCGGGGTCCTTGAATGATACTTCATTGCGATCATTGACTATGAACCGTTTTCACCATTCAGTAATAGAGATCAACCAATTAGGCGGGTTGTTATTTGGGGGTATCTTGTTTTATATTTTACACCTACCTTTTTACAAAAATTATTGGCAACTGAAGTCTCAAATTGGCAGGATTTTCAGAACTAATCTAGTGTGAATTAGATGCATCCCTTCACGATCTATAGGAAATTAAGTTTGTATGAGCGTCTGGTCAACCATGATATTCTATTTTTTTTAAGTCGCCAGCCAAGTAGGGTGGGCAGTAAACACCTTACTCACATAATGTAGACGATACTGCTCATCAACAATAGACAAATATAGTGAAGCGTCTACGAGCTAATCAAAATCAAAATCGGACCAAGTTTTCGTATTGGTTTTGCCGTGTGACAGGCTGACACTCAATGCGAATGATCTTTTGATTTTGCGAGACACTTTTTTTGACCTAGGTAGGTATATGCCAAAAATACGTACTGAGGAATAGGAAATTATTGGCAACGTCGCTTCTTATAAATCCCTCTTGATATAGTGGGACTTGTACTCTGAATACATCTACCTACGAGTACATATTTATGAGTAGACGGAGTTTTTCAATGACCACACCCCATTCTGAAAGTTCACACTCACCTTTTTGACGATCTTGTGGGTCCGATCTCTGCACGACTGTTGATGCGTTTTGTACGTTCTGTGCTTTTCTTCTGAGACGTCGACAGCCATAACCGCCTGCATTATGTCATATTTTGACATCGATGGCAAGCGAAGACCAGCGCTCAAGACTTTCCAATATCACGACGACGGAGGGCATAGTGATTGGCAACGCTAGTCCCTCTTTCGCGAGAAAAAGTCAATGGCGGTCGCTGACCTTTTTTCTCCTCAAAAATGGCAAAACTTCTCTACCAAGATCTTGGAGTACTGTCTCAATATAGATTGGAACATTCTTATGATTACATTTATAGGTATTCTGATATAGATAACCAGCGACAATCAGTTAGGTACCAAAAGATCAACAGCTAAAAGTAACAAGGTAAACATTTTTTCCAGACTATGTTGATGGTTTTTTTCTTAAATTTTTCATTTTTTGTCGCGTCAACCATTAATTGGATTACGATTAAATTTATAATCAATCACTTAGGTGACGGAACTCAGCTACCTACCAAATTTGAGAAAAACCCGGCCATTTGATCGTGAGGTGTTCCAGGAAAATTATGTGTTTTCTTGTGCGTACAGATCGCGCTTCAGAAGACGTCAAGAGACTAATCTTTAAAAACTTGGATATTTTAGTGAGATCTGGACCATGATTTCTTCCAGTTTTCATATTACACACAACTCAAGAATTTTCACATTCTCCGATTATCCTAGGTTTTTCTCCTAATATTTACTTCTATTTCCCCCTACTTTCTCCGATTCCCTGAAAATATCATTTTCTTTAGAAAATTTAGGGATCAACTGGAAATTAATGCCACATTGTTTTAGTACAATATCTGGTTAGCTAATGCTTTACCAAGACCTTAGCATCTCTCTTGTTTAGAAATACTTCAGCCAATCCTTGTTTCACGTGGCCACGGGCACGGCGTATCAGGGTCAGCCATCATCGACCAATATGTGATGTCCTTGAAGCCTACAGAATTTCATTAATTTCCTGTCAAAAACCTCTCACAGTCTCGCCTTTGTCCCTTCGGCTCTGTCGCCACCTTCGAGCCAACGGTCAACGTGATTGATATCTTTATATAATGCTCCTTTCTTCATAGAATTGTTCAGTTCCTTCTTATAAATTCTCTAGGATCTAAAATTTGTATTACCTATTCTTTCAACTTTCAAACCGCTCACATTTTTTGGTGAATTTTATTCTCATGGTCGCCGTAGTTAATCTAATGTCAATGAACTATCCCGGTAACTTCATAGACTTATTCGACAGTAGGTACCTAGCAACAAATCTGCCAAGAAAAGTCGTGGATTAGGTATCTCCATATAATTCGCTAAAGAACCCTCTGTTTTGTGAATTTCATCACATCTCCTGAGGCAAGTCTGAGTCAAGAAGTGCTTCCTCCTTTTCGTGATTCTCAACGGTAGGTCACTCACACCAACTCTTGCCCGTAAGGTAATTCGCCCTACGTGATTACCTCTCTGTGAGCCCGCTAGGTGACTGCACTGCATGAGTCTAATCAACAAACATGATTTCCCTTTCACGTGTACTCACTGACCCGCCTTGCCAACCTCCTTCCGCCGTTTGTAAGACGTTGATTAATTTGACGCAACGTGAATAACTGGGACGGGGTTGCTTCTGCAGGAACTAATCTTTACATCCCATCTTCTTCCCCATAAAACTACTAGTTGTTTACACTTTGGTCGAGGGCATTCTGAGAATTAAACGGGAATGCAGTCTCGCGATACCTAGGAACGCGGCGCAAAGCAAGGAAACGATCCCTCTACTTCACCCATCTCCCGATCCTCCTTGTTAGCCCAAAACATTTTGTTTCTATTATTATTCTCGGTGGAGCAAGTCTCCTATTAGTAGTCTGGTACGAAAATTTGGAATAGGTAAGTTTCCCGTTTGTCCTGTTTATTTCTCTCATGGGATTTCTTACCAGTCAGCCGATCATCATGAAACTTGACATAGGATAGGTTCGATGAGCTGAAGTGCCAATTTGGGTTTCCAACCAGCTGGCAGATTACTCCTAGCCTGTACATCCTAAAGAGCGGAAATTTGGCACACTACTTTCTGATCACCACTGATTGACAACTTTCATAGCGCTAACTTCCCTCCTGTTCATCCTGAAGCACTGAAATTCAGGACACAGCCTCTAGAAAATCACTGCAAAGGATTGGAAGATCAGAAGCCAGATGAGCTGTGGGAGCGATAAACAAACTTATCTCCTATACAGTCAAAAGCAAAGATTTTAGTTCCAACACAGCCTCTTAGAGACTACCGGTAGGATTCTTCCTACTAGTGGTAGGAAAGAATGCAGGAATGTCATCCGTGTGAGTCATAGAACACCGAAATTCGGTACACAGCCTCTTGAAAACCCTTAGCAGGTGCCTTTGGTTGTCAATTGAGAGATACTTCTGGTATAGTCAGGTTGAAAATCTGGTTTTAGTAGTTTTTCAACTCACTTGGTAAGTTTAGTGGTGGTTTGTCAGTTTGTAATTGTTTGTAAGTTCATTTTAACCTTTTAGCGATCCTGTCTTCTACAGGATAGTCCTGAATGCTGTTTGGCTTTTTTTGGTTAACGTTACTTACTAATAATGCAGTACCAATTCGTTAACACCAATTAAGTAAATCAAGGAAAATCCGTGATTCAACCTTCCAAGTTCTCGGTCATTGCTCTGTCCATTACTCTAAAGGACGCCATTAGAGATAGCTGTGGTGAGATCTAAGGTTGGTTTATCATTTATTCTTCTCCTGACACTACGAAGATTGGTGGTTATCATCGGAAAGGCACTATTTTCTACTAACATCCACGGATAGCACACGTAAATACCTACATAAGACAATAGATAATATAACAACAAAACTGCCTCCTCATGCATAAATTAATACATTGTCTGTCAGTTTGATGGAGAGTACAGTTTCCAATTGATTATCTTAATGTCCGATCACTTATTGTCACGTGGGTTGGTATAGTTAGTATTTGATTTAGATGCTGACACTGAAGTTCAAATTAATGTTTCTGCAATCGCCCCTCTTCATGAACTATTAACCGATTGTAACTGGGCACTTCGCGCCTCGCCAGGACCCCCGGATGCTATGTTATAAATGAATTTAAATTAAATTATAAACGAATTGTTTAGTAATGCATGCATTCCAAGGGACGTCCCATTGGATAAGCATTGGGCCAATTAATACCAGTTGGTAAGCGAAAAAACTGTTCACTCGATGTAATTTATCAAGTATTTTAGGCAAGAAATAGTGATCCTCCCCCCCACCCTTCTCCACCACATCATTTCTAGCGGCGTGGGAGCCTCGAATTTGAAGAGCATTTTAAAAACCATGGTCTACGTCACCCAACATGCGAATTCGAGTTCACCCCCCCCCCCCCCCACCACAAAATGTGCCAGTCTGGCACCAAAGCGGTAATACTTCGTAACATTGAACTTTCATCTATTTGTTTTGGTAGGCAGTCCGTTGAAGTTCAATTCCGTATTCAAGGTGAAACACAAAAAAAAAAACTTTTAAAAACCCATGAAAAATGCGGTTTATGGTCCTGGCACCATGGTGGCACCACTAATAGTTCCATGGTAGGACAGAGAATGATTCATGAAAATCTGGAGGTATAATGAGAATTTTTCCTCAATTTCAAAGGTTGGGTAAAATTAGTAGCAGTAACGGATCCAAAAAAATTGAAAAATCGGATATTTTGTGAACATTATCCCCCCACTCATCCCCTCCCCTTGCGAATTTTGGTACTCTGGTGAAATCATGTACAACTTGGAAGTTATTTGAGTCAAACAAAAAAAGAACCACACAAATCGTTGGAAATTGAGGCCTGGGCAGAGTTTACAAATTTGCCCGAAACGCACGTTTTTTGAGCATTAACCCCCCCTCCCAATTTCCTCCCTTAAAAAGCAAATTCGAAATTCCGGCGACGTAGTGCACAACTAGATAGTTTGCCGCGTCGAACAAGAAAAGAACCAGAGAATCGGTTGAGAACTAAGGCCTGTGCAGACGACACAAGATTTTGTCACACACACACAGACATACACCTATCGTTTTTTTCGAGGATTTGGATTCAGAATGGTCTATAACGGATTACTGTGTGGTTTTTTTTTTTTTTTTTGAGTGTTGTCCTCCTTCACCTCAGATCGATCGCATAAGGACGCCCAAGTCTTACTGTGGGACGTCCTAAAAACATGGAACATGTTCTACTAGCCAAATTAAGTGCAGAACATTTATTCGTAGGTAGGTATAGGTATAGAAATACTTAAGTCTATCAATAAAATGCATTTAAAAAATGCTGAAGCAAACCCACCTACAATAATATGCTTTCTCAGTAATCGTTTGTTGACGTGTAACAAAGCGCATTTTCCAGGCCTTATTGATAGGGTAAGGGGCCAAAAAATGGCAACGAGAGAAAAAAGAGTTGAATAAATCAATAGCTTTTCAATGAGTGGTAAACTATATCAGTGGGTTTGGATAATACAAAAGTTACATTATCCCTAGCAACTATAAAATGCATTAGATATTTTTGTAACA